>SJYC01084869.1:0-31488 GCA_006408675.1 Madoqua kirkii
CGAATCATGGGGTCGCAAAGAGTCGACACAACTAAGCGACTGAACTGAATTGAAGATATGGAAACAGGCCAAGTGTCCATCAAGAGACAAATGGATAAGGAATGTGTGGTACATGTATACAATGGATATTGTATATAACTCAGACATACAGAAGAATGAAATCAAGCAATTTGGGACAACATGAATGGACCTGGAGAGCATTGTGCTAATTGAAATAAGTCAGAGAAAAACAAATATAGAATGTGATATGGGTAAAGAGACTCAGCAGGTACAAACTTCCAATCATAAAACAAATAAGTCCTGGGGATGTAATAAAAAATGTACAGCATGTTGGCATAGTTGATAATACTCTATCACATACTCCAAAATTTCTAAGAGAGCAGACTTCAAAGTTCTCATCACAAGAAAAAAATTTCTACTTAAGTATGATGACAAATGTTAACTAGACTTATTGTGGTGATCATTTTGCAATATATACAAATATGGAAGCATTATATTATAAACCTTAAATTAATATTTTATGTCAATTATATCTCAATTTTTAAAAAGAATGCATTTCCAGGACTTCCCTGGCAGTCCAGTGAGGAAGACTCTGCCCTTTCGATAGATTGCAGGCTCAATCCCTGGTCAAGGAACTAAGAGCTCACATGCCATGCTTTGCAGCCAAGAAGATATATTTTTTTAAAAAATAACATATATTTTTGGTAAAAATAGAAACAGTAGTAAATTATCACAGACAAGATGAGGGTAAGAAGACAAAATGAGTAAATGGCAGTGTAACATTCTGAATTAGATCCTGAAGCACAAGAAAAAAGGATATTTGTGGAAAAGGTTCAACTTGAATAAAGTATGTACTTCTATCAAAAAAAAAAGAAGTGAAGATAAGGAAGGATTAAAATCATAACACAGGACAATGGTAGATGGACTTTGAGTTATGCCCAACCATTGTAGCAGAGAAGGCAATGGCACCCCACTCCAGTACTCTTGTGGAAAATCCCATGGATGGAGGAGCCTGGTAGGCTGCAGTCCATGGGGTCGCTAGGAGTCAGACACGACCGAGCCACTTCACTTTCACTTTTCACTTTCGTGCATTGGAGAAGGAAATGGCAACCCACTCCAGTGTTCTTTCCTGGAGAATCCCAGGGACGGGGGAGCCTGGTGGGCTGCTGTCTGTGGGGTTGCACAGAGTTGGACACAACTGAAGCGACTTAGCAGCAGCAGCAGCCACCATTGTAGAATGTCTCTATTACTAAAACAAGGCAACATGCTCCTCAATATTATTATTATTATTAGTGCTATCCTGTATGGCTCCATTTTTCTCAAAGAAAGACATATGGTATATTTCATACATATATTCATTTAATATATAACTTCATAATTCTAAAAATGTTATTGCTCCAAGGCTACGGATAAGAAAATGTCAGGGTTCTGTCTCTGAGATGCCATACACATCCTATTTAATTGGGGTCAAAAGAGTTGGACACGACTGAGCGACTGAACTGAATATTTATCAAGCAGCTGCCACAGACCAAAGCTCACCTAGGCACTGACAGAGCCAAGGCTCAGGAGAGTAGATCATTTCCCAGATCTCTCCCTCTCTCCATCCCACACCTTGTGGGTCCTGAGACCATGCCTGGCAACAGCATTGAACTAGATGAGTGCCCATCTTTGTCTGGAACGGGGCGAGGGCAAAGCTCACAGGTCAACAGAGATGTCAATCAGAGGAAATGATGGTGGTGACTCTGAAGAGCCCACAAGGTTCCCTACCAGCCACAGGCTATTTTCCTCATTTTCCTTCTCTTCTTGATTCCTTCCCTCTCTTCTCTTCTGTGTCTTACTTGATTACACCTGAAAGGGTGTGAGTCTGTCTCCTAGAGATTCACTATGCACGTCAGTAAGAAATCTTACAATAAAAAAGCTTATTTAGCCCCATATTTCCCAAGTGTATTTCTTCTCTGAGGCAGTGCATCGCCTTTCGGATAGCTTCTAGGGTTTGGTGACTAGCATCCAAAGGACTGAGCCAACTCAGTAAGTTGCCCTAATTATAACTCTGAAGATAATAGTCTTTGCCTGCAGTCCTCTCTTCTCTCACCTTCCTAGATGCTTCCGCTCACTTTGGCCATCCACCACGTGTCAACCTTTCCCCCAGCTCTACCCCTTGCTACTTTAGATTCAGGATCTTCCTCATGCCTGACACACAGAGGACCACCAAGTTCTACTTTCTCCAGACAGAACTTGATCCTCCAAGCCAGAACTTCCAACTGGAAACACTAAGGAATATTTATCCTTATGAAATGATTAAAGAGAGAAAGAAAGCTTGTAGTTTACATAGTAAATTCCCCTCTTAGATGTTTACAAGATGCATTATTAAAGGCTCTGAGAAGTCCTATAATAGAGCAACTTGACCTAACCCCTTCACTTCCCCAGATGCAGTCTCCCTTTTTAATTATACCTAACAATGGTGGAAGGATCTATGACTCCACAGAAAATGCTTTGAGAACCTGTACTGAAGACTAAACTCCCATCAAGTACCCCCATTTGGTGTCATTCTGTCAGGATCCAGTTAGATAATTGAACTAATATTGACATGTTGAGCTAATAATAACAGCACATTGTTGGTACTAGTTCCTATTCCCCAGCATACTGTGAATAGCATCATCCACATTTTACAAATGAAGAGGCTGAGGCTTAAAGACAGAAAGGAACTTTCTCAAGTCTCACCCAGCTAGGAGGTATCAAGCTGGGATTTGCACCCAGGTCTACTCATGGCTTCTTTTTTGCTAGTCACTTTGTCAATAGGGGGTTAAGATGCTCACTTTCTAGAGCTGTTTACATTTTAATGTCAAAGAGGAAAAAAATGCTTTAATCCCAGAATAATGAAATGAATCCCTACTAGCAGGAATCCTGGAAGACTTTTTTTTTTCCAGTGTCTCCCCTTGGGCAAAATTCAGCAAGGCGTGCTTGCAGCCCATTACAGACGCTTGGGCTCTCTAAACTCAGGGTTCTTCAGTTGTGATGCAAACCCACTTCATGCATAGTGTCTGCCTGGGTCACTCCATGGTGTTGGCAGGACAAAGGAAACTGGTTCTTGCTGTGCCATAAGAGCTAGGAGGAAGCCAGGGGAGAAGGAATTTGGGAGTGCAGATCTTCCTTTTTATCATCCACATCATAGTTTCCCTCTTCCTATAGGCTCAAGGAGAGTTCTGCCTGTTGGGTAAGAGAACCAATCATTAAGATAGCCACATATTCATATGTAGTCAGTTATGGAGTGGGGCTGTAGAAAAGTAATTCTGAATAGTCTGGCCCATGCAGCCCACAACCTTTACCATCTAACAAATTTGGCTTATGGTTTTATTCCCATGGGGCCAAACTGAGACCTACTGTCATCACACACAGAAACTTTTTCTAACAAAAGGAGTATGTTGGTATAACGCTAGCTGTATCAAGTCCAAAATTAATGCCTTTCAAAAACAAGTGTCTTACTGGATATATTCTGAAGATCATAATCCTAAGAAAAGAAAGAAAGTGAAATCACTCAGTCATGTCCGACTCTTTGTGACCCCATGGACTGTAGCCCACCAGGCTCCTTCATCTATGGAATTTTCTAGGCAAGAGTACTGGAGTGGGTTGTCATTTCCTTCTCCAGGGTATCTTTCCTGACCCAGGGATTGAACCCAGGTCTCCCGCATTGCAGGCAGACACTTTACCATCTGAGCCACCAGGGAATCTTAAGAAAGTAGTACTTGTTTTCAGTATGTACTTTCTCCCAAATGGATAGCAAATTCATCCAAGTCCCCAGGTCAGAATCTGGGGTGACTTTTCAATTGAAGAGATTTTCCTGGGTGGCATCCCTTGTAATGTATTATAAATATAAATGCATAGTCTGTAACGATGATCTAGTCTGCAATGAAGCAGAAACGGAATGTTCCTCAGCCACCCGATGGTCATCTCATTAGGCTCCAATCCAGTTCTGTTTGTACTTCTCCATCACCTTTATTTGTTTAAGAGGCCTGACAAGGCAAACACTCCTGATGTGATGTTTACATTGCAGCTTTCACTGGAGCTTATTAAACTCATCGTTACTTCATATAAGCTGCAGATATGTGACTAGGGCCAGTGAGTGTTGACAGTAAGTAACAGACACCCTGTCACAAGGTTACATGTTTATACACTCCATTGGATGCCTGCTGGATTTTGTTCCTGTAAAACTATCACAGATAATGAAGCTACTATCAGATAAGAGACTATAATAAATGACCACAATTAGGTCTCTGGTTAATGAAAACACTTGGTGGTCTCTCCAGCCTGACTGGGACAAATCCCAGGCAGGCAAAAAATTAAAAAAAAAAAAAAGGAATCAAAAATCAGATTTAAATGAGATTGATTTAATAGGATACCATTTGATTTTCAAAAGGAACCAGAGAAAAAAGAAATTGAGTTTTTATCTTCCCTCCTGACTCTCTTTCCTTCCTTCGCTTACCCTTCCTCCCATCTCAAAAGTAATAATCACATTCTGAAACCAGATTCCTACAAAATTCTAAGTCCCTTGGCATGCCTCCTCCCCAAATGGCCCCATTATACCTAGACCAAGGGAAAGCATGACTGGACATTGAAGCTTGGGGGAGCTTCTCCAGATGGAAGGGCCTGTCTTGGGTTGTTATTACACCCAAAAGGAAAAGCAGGGAAGAGACAAAATCACCAAGGGTTCTTGGCACAAACTTCAATATAGCCGATGGTCAAGTCTCCATTAGGCAGCTTGCAAGGCGCGACGGTCATCACTTTTTTAAAGGGTTTTTGTTGCCCCAGCATGCTCTCATCACACAGCAGCAAAATGATAGCACAGAATTTAAGTGCTCTGATGAAAAGGTCTTTAAAAGATATTTATTTTCTTGTACGTTATAGTCATTTCCAGGATGACTTACTGATTTACAGTGAGCTTTTAATATATACGCATCACTTAAGAATGTGCTGAAAGAACATGTGTAGGGCCCTTTTCAAGACATTAAAAGATGACACCAGCAATGTGGAAACTGGCCAGAAAACAAGCACCCAGCATGCTGCACAGTTATTTTTCATGGTGACAATGATTCTGTTTATGTCATGTCACGCCAGCCTGTCCCAGATATCTCTCTCCTTCATCTCCCTGATATTTTCCCCACGTCCCTCTCCCCACTCACCCCAACACTCTAACCATCCACTCAGCCTCCTTGAATCACAACTACATTTTTAAAATTCGGCTAGAGGGGAAATGCTTTTCTGTGAAGTATTTATTCCAACAGGGCAGGAGGGAGTTCTATTTTCATATGATTGAATATTTTCTATTAATAGTTTTAGGGGAAATTACCCTGAATGGTAGAGTGACCCCCCTAGGAATAAATGTTTTGGAAGTTGGGGTGGGGGCACAGGGTGATTGATGGAGCTTTTTGTATATCCCTGTTGCCAGAAGACCTCATAAACTCAGGAAAGCTGCCCAGGCATCAATCTGTTTACCTTTTCACGACTTTAAAGGTGATTTATTTGACCTTTGAAAACTGGGATCCTACCTCTTGCTGGAAACAGGGCACATTTCAGAGTAAACGGTGACTGTCAAGATGGTAAAGCCTCCAGTTGGAGGTCCTTTATCACATTTGTCTTGTCCTAATCTGAATGGGAAGTGTCTGCTGGATTCTTAGTGCAAACATATTTGAGGGACATTGCCTAAATATACAGAGATAAGTGTGTGTTTATGCACCATATGTACATAGAGTTTCCATAACGATTTTTAAAACTATTTATAAATGCCTGGATATCAGGTAAACAAGAGGTAGCATGGATAGAGAAAAAGCCTGGAATTTGAGATAGGATCTGAGTCCTTCATGGGCTGGGTTACCCTAATTATATAACTTAGCATCTTGTAAGGGAGAACTCTGGAGTCAAACCACCTGCACTGGATTCCCAGTTTGACTTACTCACCATGTAATTGTGGGCAAGATATTTAACCTCTCTGTGCCTTGATGTTATTATCTGTAAAATGGAAGAATAACAGTGCCTATATCTCATACGTTTGATGTGAGGATTCAATAGGTTGAAGCATGTAGATAGCTTACAATACTGTTTGGCACATAGAAAACAATAAATGTTTGTTATTATTATCCTCAGTAAAAAGAGCAAAATAATTATACCTACAAGGAATTTTAAATGGAGAAAATAACAACAGACGTATTGAGTACCTTGCACAATGTAACAGGCTATGTAGATGTCACTAGCCCATTGAACTGCAAACAAGTCAGTAAAGCGCCATTCATATCATTAGTTCTGAGTGCTGTAACTTTTTTTTACTCAAACTATAAAAGCAGTAAAGCTGATCATTTGTATCTTCATTATACATATGAAAAAAGTGAAGGCAAAAGACGTTGAAATGACTTACTAAAGATCACACAGCTCTTCAGAATATATGGGCATCCTAATTAAAATTTGATGGTATTATAATGTTACTGATTCATTCAGTAAAAATGAATGGGTAACAGCTATTGGCTACTCAGGTTCGTGAGGTCCACTTCTCTTCTGGTTCCTGGAACCAGTTTCCCTTCAGAGGGACCCAACCAGCAGAGGAAATGGTTCCCAGAACAGAACGTCATTAGTAAGGTCAATGTCATTAGCAAGCTGAGATTCAATGATCAAGGGAGGAAATGAGCAAAAGCATTCAACTGTACAGACTGGATCAAGGGAATTGCTTTACCAACTGTACTCCTGATTTTGCTTCTAAGGTACACCAGAAAGGATATCTGGTACCAGTAAGATTTCTATTTTAAAACACTATATGGTTTTTTAGAACTCAATCCATCAGTAGAAGAATGAACAACTGCAATGTGACTCTAGTCTAAGACAGAATAAGGAACTGAGTTCCCTTCCACTGATGACTTCAGAAGTCTTTCCAACAACTGGCCAGCAGAAGAGGGTGCAGCTACCTGAGTGCTGGGGGAACGTTTACATCACTAGTACTGTGAGATTACTGCAATTTTCAGACCTCATTGGATTGGAACTTGCGGTATGACACTTCGGTAGGAAATCTCCTGGGAGTCCCAGAAGTTCTAAGAGAGGACTCCAGAGATAGCTGACTGATATGGTCTAGGAACCTAACCTATATTAGAAAAGTGCATGACAACGCACTCCAGTGTTCTTGCCTGGAGAATCCCATGGACAGAGGGATGTGGCAGGCCATAGTCTATAGAGTTGCAAAGAGCAGGACACAACTGAAACGACTTAGCAGGCATACATGCAGAAACCCATATACAACAGCCTTCTGAGGAACCTGAAGACAGGTTAGCCAAAGCTATGCTTTCCTGGCAATGAGCAGCTGCTCTAGAAAGCCACCCATTCTGGGAAAAGACCCACCTGCCCCAACACTCCCAGAGCCTCCCCAGCAGAAACTGTTTTCAGCAGAAACTGTTCATGGCCACGTACTTCCCATGGTTGCTGAGTCCCAACCTCCTCTGCATCTCAGAAGCATCGGCATTAACAAGTGTTGTGACAAAATGCCCATCTTCAACCCTGCACATGCCCAGCTCAAATCCCTGTGAACTGAGAAGGCTCTGGAGGTGCCCACCATCTTCTGTGATGACAGTTCATAATTTATTACCCACAGCATTTCTCTTCAGGATGTGACCACTGGCTGTGTTGGAAGGGGACAGCTGAAGGCCCATTAATCTTCACCCTGGTGGGGAAGAGACTGATGGCAATTTAATTTAACTGGATGTGTGAGGTAGATATAAAAGACCACAAGGTAAAAATGACAAGATTATTAACTGCACCCAGGCCGTCTGTTTACCAAGCTGCCTCAGTAAATGGAAGCAGGTTGGTGACACGTGGACCAAGGTTCAAGCAAGGTTTACAGAGGGGAGTTTCTGGCAGATGTGGGTAATGGCAAGCCTCCACATTTCCAGGGAGAAAGCAAAGGACTTTTGTGGTTAGAAGAGGAACTTGGGCTTCAACCAGCTTAGCAAGCAGGCTAAAGTTTAAAAGGTCAGGGCAAATTCAGAAATATTTCTCTCCCACACCCACAAAAAGGAAACAGTTGAACTTAATCACCAAGGTCCCCCTTCAAGTCCTCCCCTGACCGACCTCCCATTCCAGCTAACTCAATTTTTCCTCCTGTCCAGGTTGTTTTGAAAGGCTGAGCTACATCTCGTTGCTTGAGAGAAGCGCGTCTTCTCCTACCACCTCTGTCCACCTGTGGAAGGAATGACTACCTCAGGTGCTCTCTGAGGGGCTTTCTGCTCATCAGCCCACTGTCCTCCTGAAAGACAAAACATCAGGTAAAGGTGTGTGAATTCCTCTCCATCAGCATCTTCCCTGGGTTCCCTCTGGAAGACATTTTCTAGGTGTCTGCCTTCCCACACTGGAGTCTAAGAAACCCCAGAATCTAAAACCACTGCCCCCAAATACAGACCACAGTAAGAGCAGAAAGCCTTTGTTCTCCCAAGTCCTGGTCGGGCTCAGGTTCTGCACATAGACACGTAATGAGGAGCTTTTGAACCCTCCTCACTGCCCCAGGTTTAGGCCTGAACTGATCCTGGTCCTAGCTCCCTTGAGGCCCACCCTCTGTCCCACCTCCAGGCCCAGACAGACTATGCCAAAGTATCCACCAGCAGAACCACAGAAGTGGCCCCAAACAAGGACATTTGTACTGAAAAACCAGCAGGTAGGGACTTCCCTGCTGGTCCAGGGGCTAAGGGTCCTCGCTCCAAAGGCAGGGGCCTGGGTCCCATCCCTGGACAGGGAACCAGATCCCACATGGAGTAACTAAGAGTTCTCATGCTGCAGCTAAAGCCTCGGCAGAGCCAAATAAATAAATGTTTTTAAAAAGCAGTAGATGTTTAATGCTATCTGGTTTACAAAGCACTCATCTAAAACATGATTCTCACATAGCCCTGGATGTGGGCAGGGCAAGCATTCCCTTCTCCATTTTATAGATGAGAAAACTGAGTCTCAGAAAGGTTTGGTTTACTAAGGTCGCAAGAAGATACTAGAATATTTCTACTAGCGCTTATTTCACTTTAGATATATATGGGTATATACTTATACACCCATTCCAGTCCATTTTAGTTCGCTGATTCCTAGAACGTTGACGTTCACCCTTGCCATCTCTTGTTTGACCACTTCCAATTTGCCTTGATTCATGGACCTGATATTCCAGGTTCCTATGCAATATTGCTCTTTACAGCATCGGATCTTGCTTCTATCACCAGTCACAATCACAACTGGGTATTGTTTTTGCTTCGGCTCCATCCCTTCATTCTTTCTGGAGTTATTTCTCCACTGATCTCTAGTAGCATATTGGGCACCTAATGACCTGGGGAGTTCCTCTTTCAATATCCTATCATTTTGCCTTTTCATACTGTTCATGGGGTTCTCAAGGCAAGAATACTGAAGTGGTTTGCCATTCCCTTCTCCAGTGGACCACATTCTGTCAGACCTCTCCACCATGACCTGCCTGTCTTGGGTTGCCCCGTGGGCATAGCTTGGTTTCATTGAGTTCGACAAGGCTGTGGTCCTAGTGTGACTAGATTGACTAGTTTTCTGTGAGTATGGTTTCAGTGTGTCTGCCCTCTGATGCCCTCTTGCAACACCTACCATCTTACTTGAGTTTCTCTTACCTTGGGCATAGGGTATTTCTTCACGGCTGTTCCAGCAAAGAGCAGCCATGCTCCTTACCTTGGACGAGAGGTTTCTCCTCACCGCCGCCCTTCCTGACCTTCAACCTGAGATAGCTACTCTCAGCCCTCCTGCGCCCACGCAGCCACCACTCCTTGGACATGGGGTTGCTCCTCCCAGTCGCCACCCCTGACCTCGGACATGAGGTGGCTCCTCTCGGCCACCGCCCCTGACCTCGGACGCAGGGTGTCTCCTCTCAGCCGCCGCCCCTGACCTCAGACGCAGGGTGTCTCCTCTCAGCTGCCGCCCCTGACCTCAGACTTGGGTAGCTCCTCTCGGCCGTTCCTGTGCCATCGCAGCCTGGCACTCTCAGCCGCTACCCCTGACCTCAGATGTGGGGTAGCTCCTCTCGGCCGCACTTAGTGCGCCAGTCGCAGCCAGGACAAACGCTGACTCCCCACTCAAAATTTCGGGTTTTGGGAAAAGCAGTTACCTATGGAGATGAATGGTTTGGTAATGAATCAGTAAGGAAGAGGGAGGATGAGATAACTGCCCTCCCCACTGGAAATCTGGTGGTCCTGACTACAGAACCAGACTGGAACTACAACACAGCTAAAGGAAGATAGGATCAGAGTCATTTTGTCAGATGTATTTTTTTTTTCCCCATCCTGAACCCCCCCCCACACCTCCCTCCCCATACTGTCCCTCTGGGTCATCCCACTGCACCAGCCGAGAGTATACTGTCTCATGCATCAAACCTGGACTGGTGATTCGTTTCACATATGATAATATACATGTTTCAATGCCATTCTCCCAAATCATCCAACCCTCACTGTCTCCCACAGAGTCCAAAAGACTGTTCTATACATCTGTGTCTCTTTTGCTGTCTTGCATACAGGGTTATTGCTGCCATCTTTCTAAATTCCATATATATGTGTTAGTATACTGTATCGGTATTTTTCTTTTTGGCTTACTGCACTCTATGTAATAGGCTTCAGTTTCATCCACCTCATTAGAACTGATTCAAATGTATTCTTTTTAATGGCTGAGTAATATTCCATTGTGTATATGTACCACAGCCTTCTTGTCCATTCGTCTGCTGATGGACATCTAGGTTGCTTCCCTGTCAGATGTATTCCTGATGGACTCAGGCAGGCACATGCTAAGCCTTTAAACTATGGCAAATTGGCAAACATAGAACAGGAGGAGCAGGAAGCTCCTGTTAAATTCCTAGATAGACTGAGAGAAGCCCTTTGCAGATTCACTGAGATTGATCCTGAAAGTGAAGAGGGAAAAGTGATCTTAAAGGATAGACTTCTCACTCAGTTGGCTCCAGATATCTGCCGTAAGCCATTAAAATGGCGTATGGACCAAATCAGTCTTTAGATACTCTGTTACAACTGGCTCAGACAGTCTATTATGGTAGGGAATATGAGGAAAAGAAAGAAAGGCAGAAAAAGACAAAGGAACAGGCAGAAGCCCTCGCAATGGCTATGAGAACCGTTCTTAAACAGCCTGAGAAAAATGCCCACAGGGACCCACGTGAAAAGGGATGAGCCTGCTGTTACTGTGGAAAGGAGGGGCATCTCAAGCGGAATTGCCCTCAGGCATCTAAGCCACCCTCAGCTCCATGTCCTGTCTGCAAAGGACCACGCTGGAAGAGAGACTGCCCCAGAGGTGTAGATTTCAGGGGTCGGACTCTCAAGACAATCAGGACTGAAGGTGCCTGGTGATCCCCACACAAGCTTCTGTCCTAATTTCATCTGAGGAACCCCGGGTATCAGTAACTGTGGGGGGGCCAATCTGTTAATTTCCTTTTAGATACTGGGGCAACTTACTCGGTGCTTACTGAAGCCCATGGCCCACTGTCTTCCTGGTCCACTTCCATAATGGGACTGTCTGGACGAGCCAAAAGATGGGCCTGATAATCAATGTGAGCCTACTTCTGCTTACTACAAAAATCCTGAGTCTGCCGTTTGATCCTCAAGACAATGCCCTCCTGTCCTGGGCTCACTCCTACACTGACTTCCACAACCAGTCTAACTGCTGTGTCTGTGGAGTGCTCCCCTTTCGTCAGTGGAAGGCTTCCCTTGGTGGACATCTCCACTTCAAGGAAAAGACATTCTCCAAGTCTGCACATACCTTCAGCAACAATCGCATGTGATGCCTCTTCTTAAACTGATGACATCTAACAACCTTAAGATGGACTGATGTAACTATGGACATAATGTGACTTTTCATTTTGATTTTAACTTGGTTTAGTGACTATTTTGCCTTACATCTGTAACTGTATAATGGGGTTTTCTAACCATGTAACAGCTTTTAAGTTACAGATGGTTGTCCAAGCTCCTATGACTGCTATAGCCTCCTCCAACTATTACTTGGGGCCCCTGGATCAGAGATCCTCAGTATGAGGGTTAGGAGAATATGTTGCCTCAACAATTTAGGGACTACACCCCTAAGCAGCAGGAAGTAGTTATGGAATGAAGATAATGCCCCCTTCCCTTGACAACATAATTCTCCTAGAAGGAAAGGCGAGAATGAGTTAGTCATTTCCTAGGCAGGTTGGTAACTTTAGTGGTCCCCAAGGAGAGAGGAAATGGCAATCCACTCCAGCACTCTTGCCTGGAAAACCCCTTGGACGGAGGAGCCAATCCATGGGGTCTCAAAGAGTCAGACACGATTGAGCGACTTCACTTCACTTCACTTCAAGGAGAGAGGAGTCTGGAATTCTCAAGAAGGAAGAAACGACAAACCTTTTTTTTCCCTCTACATTCCTTAGGATTATATAACAATAATATATCCTGCCTGAGGACAGTGTCTGGATTAAACCTTCTGGCTAATTCTGTTATCTTAAAATGTAAATTATGGAAGTAGGTCTGGTCTTTACAGGCTAACCTGGTGGCTCAGAGGTTAAAGCATCTGCCTGGAATGCAGGAGACCCAGGGTTCGATCCCTGAGTTGGGAAGATCTCCTGGAGAAGGAAATGGCAACCCACTCCAGTACTCTTGCCTGGAGAATCCCATGGAGTGAGGAGCCTGGTAGGCTACAGTCCATGGGGTCGCAAAGAGTTGGACACGACAGATAGACTTCACTTTCACTTTCACTTTCTGGTCTTTACAAGGATTATATAACAGTAATGTATCCTGCCTGAGGACAGTCTCTGGATTAAACCTTCTGGCTAATTCTATTATCTTAAAATGTAAATTATAAGAGTAGGTCTGGTGTTCAGTTCAGTTCAGTCACTCAGTCCTATCCGACTCTTTGTGACCCCATGAACTGCAGCACACCAGGCCTCCCTGTCCATCACCAACTCCCAGAGTTCACTCAGACTCACATCCATCGAGTCAGTGATGCCATCCAGCCATCTTATCCTCAGGTCTGGTGAGGTCTTTATAACCTCCAGACATTCTTTGGATTCATTGGAGAGTATATAACTCCACTGATAACACTACCAAGAGGTACTCTTTCTGCCCCCTTCTGATGCCTATGTCAGAAGCTTTCTCTCTCTCCTTTATACTTTAATAAAACTTTATTATACAAAAGCAAAAAAAAAAATGTGTTCAGCATATAGCGGGTTAACTATTGTTAGTTTTAAATAATTTTTTTTAAGTCTGTTTGTTTTAAAAAGGAATGTGTGTTCAATAAAGGTCAGTTTCCCTTATTTCTTCCCCTTTAAGGAAGAGAACAGTGCACTAAGTCAAAGAGATTGGCACTACCCACTGTCTTCATTCGAACATGAACAAAAATTGTAAGTGCCTTGTAGCTGGAGGGCATCTGGCCCAGTTAGAAGGCCAGGGTGGATGTTCCCATCATCACTGGTGAGAAGGAAATCGATTCGCCGGCAGTGAATGGCTTACAGGAGCGTGTCATGTTGGCAGACCAAGTATGGGAGAGAGAGCAAGCACAGTTGGCTCTGAGTGAGCTGACTGCCCACGCGGTGGGGGAAGGCCATCCCAGCCATCTCACCGTCAGTGCTCTGAGGTCTTTGGATGGAAACTGGGGGATGAACTCATTCCTCCGTTTCAGGTGAAACTATGGAAGCCTTTGGTCCTTTTGATGGCAGTGTCATGAAAGAGCAGACCTAAGTCCCAGAAAGATGGATAAAATGTTGACCTGGAGTTTGACAGCCTCAGTCCCCATTCTGGGACCCTTTCACCCACCGCAGTCCTTGGGGAAAATACTTGTTCCTAGCACACAGGGAATCACAGCCTCCTTGTAGGCCAGAGGCGGGATGTGATGGAGATCCGGTGGGGTAATGCATAGGAGGGTGCCAAGTGATCAGGAAAGAGCCAGCATGTGTCCCGTTGTTTTTACTGCCAGTAGTAGCAAGATGAAGAAGCACCATGTAACCATAAATACACAGTGAGGCTCCTGGGGGCTCATTAGAGTCATTGTGTTGCTGGCTTAAAAGGGTGTCTTAGGAGTGGGAAGCCCTTTGTTTCTTGTGCTTCTTGTTAGCCATTAGCCATCTATCCACAGAGCCCAGGAGCGGCACTAGGAGAGGCTGTCAGCAAGGCGCTGAGCGCTCCCCACTCAGCCCCCAGCAGCTGGACACCTTATCTGTCAAGGCTACGCAAGCTTGTCTTTACCACCAGCTGAACTGTGAAGTGTTAGTCAAATAATGTTTCATCCAAAAATAACAACCATTTTGACAGTTGTCTTGAAGCCAGATTTCCAGGTGGTTTACTTTCATTTGGATACACTCTGTAAAATGAATGTGAAGCTGGGCTCAAAACAGCTTAGGGAATCAGAATCTTTTATCTCAAGAAATATGAAGTATGTGTGGATTTATATCCTTCACGTACTAGACCTAAAATTGTCTAAGTGTCATGATCCCATTGCAATACTAGTGAGAGGCCTTGGGTTAAAATTTCACAGAGAATTAAGAGGCTTGGGAGTCAGCTCTTTAAGCCTTGGGATTTCAGCAGAATCCACAAACCAGCTGTGGCCTCCCGTTCCTGTGCTGTTAACCACCGGGAAGTGTGCCTCCAAGACAGGACTGTGTTACTTCCTCGTCTGAACGTACCTCTCACTACCTAGAGTGAAGCTTAGTCTGAGAAGATTGTTAACTTGAAACGTGGTGACTTAGAAGGTGGCAGGGAAAGAGGAAGTGCATGTTCGTCGAGTGCTTACTTGGTTCCAGACACTGCTGGTCACTTGGCTTCCCATGCTATGCTCGTCATTTTATGGATGGCATCTTCTTTGCCTGCTTGACAACCCCATCACAAACTGATGAAATCAGCTATCAAAGACAACTCAACAAGTAACAAATGAGATGTGAACCAAAGTTTATCTGGTTCTTTGTAAATTAATCCACTTCACTTGCAAGGATATCTCCACATAGTAGTGGTCTATACAGCAGAGGTTCTGTTCTTGCCACTGTGTTATGAAGTCTGGAGTTAGGCAATTCAGAGCTGGTAGGGTCCACACAGTTGCTTAGGCACCTTCCACTGCCTGGAGTATGGACCTCCTCTTTCTGAAACAAGATGGCTGCTGGAGCTCCATCCATCATGTTAATATACCAAGCAGCAAAGCTGGAAGAAGAGAAAAACATGACCTCCCCCACGAAGATTTTCCGAGACCTCCCGGTACCTCGGCCTCTGTCTCCTTGGCTAGCACTCTGTCCCATGGCTACACCTAGCTCCAACTGCAAAGGAGCCTCAGAACTGGGATATTTTAACTGGTCGGGAGTGTGGCCAATCAAAAAGCAGGATCTTGTTCCTGAACACTAAGAGAAAGGTGTGTTGGGGAGAGACTAGCACAGACTGCAAACATCATATATTTTCTTGCTCTCTGAAGCTGGGAACGGAACTTGGCCCATACTCAGTCATGGGGGTGAGAGACGGGTCGGTCAGCCTGATCCTTAGCAACTCTTCTTGCAACTTGTAGGCAAACTTTCTTACCCACTGCACCTCCCAGCCTTTGTAGTTAGCTTCTGCTAAACGCACGTCAGTGGCAGTGAGCAACGTGTGTCTGTTCTACCTGGTTTAAGTTTTGCCTTCTATCAGAATTGCTGGTGGACAGGGAGAGAAAGTACGGCAGGGAATGAAGATGAAAAACCTCTGTGGTTTTTATGCTGCAGCCTTCACCTGCAGAAGGCACTATCACAGCTCTTTCCTCTTTAACACAGAAGCCTCTTTCTCCTAAAAAAATAAAAACAAAAGTGTATTAAAAACTGTCCCCAAAGGGTTTGAAACCACCAAGAGGCCTCCACCAAAAAGTTAGAATGCCATCTTTCTAGTTTATTTTTCTGTTGTATATTCATCTGTTTTTTTTCCTCAAAATATTTCTTTTTAAAAGCTTTTTCTTTTGTATTGCTGCTGCTGCTGCTAAGTCGCTTCAGTCGTGTCTGACTCTGTACAACCCCATAGACGGCAGCCCACCAGGCTCCCCCGTCCCTGGGATTCTCCAGGCAAGAACACTGGAGGGGGTTGTCGTTTCCTTCTCCAATTTTGTACTGGGGCATAGCCAATTAACAGTAGTGTGATAGTTTCAGAGAAGGAAATGGCAACCCACTCCAGTGTTCTTGCCTGGAGAATCCTGTGGACAGAGGAACCTGGTGGGCGGCCGCCTATGGGGTCGCACAGAGTCGGACACGACTGAAGCGACTTAGCAGCAGCAGCAGCAGCGATAGTTTCAGGCAAAGGGACTCAGCCATACATAGACAGCTGTCTATTCCCCTGCAGACTCCCTTCCCATTCAGGCTGCCACGTAACACAGAAGAAATATTTTAAGTAAACTATTAATTCAAATTAAACTGAACATTACTGTCATGTACAACACTGTGAAGTGAGGAAAGGATACCCGTGGCCTCAGTTCTCATGCTAAGCTCTCCATGAGACTTGAGGTCAGCAAGTCGGTCTCCGGGTTTCAGATCCTCACCTACAGATGTGGGAGACGTCTCGTGCCAAGGACCTGTCCCACCCAGATGTCTGTGGCCATGACACATGACACTGTCTGCAAAACAGGCGGGATCACAGATCTAGCGTCTAGTCCAGATGGTTCTTAGCGTGGAGTTCATCGATAGACTTCAGAGTGCCTCATGATGTTAATGAGGGGAACACTGCATAAACACCAAGTTTATACTCCTCTCTAGAAGAAAGGCCTATCCCGTTCATGAGATTCTTAAGGAATCTTCAAGTTAAGAACCACTGATCTAGTCTCACTTCATGGATAGGCATTTTCCAACCAAGGAAGCGAAGAGACTGTCCCCACAAGCACATCTGATGGATCCTCTGGCCATTTGGAGAGCTGGTCTCTAAGTCCATGACTCTCCTCCTCAGCCACATCCCACTGAACCTCCTCCGCCCCTGTACTGTGGTGGAGGTAACACCTCTTGGTCTCCCCATCTGGGCCCAGTTCATAAGGTCTCTGTGGACTGTATAGTCTTCTCTGTCAGCTTTCCCCCCTGAGTCTCCCCCATAATTCCTGTGTGTAGCCCTTTGGCCCAGAAGTAAGAGGGGAGATAGACAAGAGAGGAGGTCTGTCTAGGCTCACATAGTTGGGATTCTTGTTTCCACTCCCTTATTTCTTAAAGAACATATGAGCTCTTCATATATTTCATCCTTCTTGTCAAAGGTGAGGAGGTGAGTCTCTCCCAAGACAGGACATAATTGCGTAACAGAACACAGTGTCTGTCACAGAAGGAACATTCTCAGATTGACAGTTCAAAGGCAGAAGGGAGAACCCAGCTACGTAAGGGAGTGAATTTGCATCCCTCTCCCCACACTGGGAGCCAAGCTGCCTCCCCAAAATTGTACAATGGGAACACTGTGGTATCTGTGCTGAGAATTTATCACACAGACCTTGTATCTGAAACCTAAAGTGACCTTTCCTGAGCAACCTTAGCCCTGCATGAGAAGACAGATAACCGCCAGATGGCCTGACATTTCCTTTTTTAAATTTCGAGGATTCTTGACTTCAACTCTGTTGCTGATCTGTTGGTTTGCAACCCCATGCAGTTAAGTAAAGTTGCACTCACTGTTGCGGTGGTCTCGCAAACGACTGCTATGAAACCCTAGCTCTGCCCTACATCTTCTTCTCAGCTTTGCACTCTCCCCCAAGCCCCCCAAGCCATCACATAGTGTAGAGAGACAGGCTACAGAAAAAAGCCTCTTTCTAAACCTGAAGTTAAGATCTTTGAAGTGGAGTTGTATACTGCTGCAATGTCCGTCTTGTAAGGTCACATTTATCTACTCACTCTGAGCCTCCTGGCAGAAGCTACAAACTTCCTATAAAGAGGGAGTGTTTGCTCTGATTGTCCTCACTTACCCAAGTGTCACACTGATAGAGCTCCACCCAGGATCGACAGTGAAGACAGAGAAGTAGTGACTCGGGGCAGGGAAGGTGGGAAGGTGTTGCTCGGGAGCATGGTTGAACAGATGTTAGAGACAAGCCCAGCCGTCCGCCTGCACAGCACAGCGGGTACGTGTGTGGTGAGCGTGTGTGCCTCCCAAGCTCAATGAGCAGAACCTGAAAGCTGAGCAGGTTGAGATCCTGGAAGTGCATGGTGCACTCGCTCATCTGCTGAGGAACGTTCTTTCTCACTCTGCTTATTCTGAGAAGGTTGGCTGGGGAAAAAAGGTATACAGCAAGGAATTCTCAGCTTCTCTCGCCGTAACGTGATTTATCGGAGCTCTGGTTGTGCTCTGAGAGGCCAGAAGCATCATCTAGTCTTCTAGACTGTCTGGGGGTCAATGAGGAAGGAGGAGCTGGCCAGAAAGTTAATGGGTCAACCTGAGGTGGAGAGCACCGCAAACAATGAGCTCTCACACTTTTTTCTTACTCTCGTCCCCTTGGGCTGTCTGGATACTAGGCAGTATCAGTGATTGAATTTGAAAAAATTGAATTGCTCCATTCAACTTGAATATTTTCCCAAAGGTAAAAGTTAATTTGATCCTGCCTTTGCCTTGCTTCTGGAGAATCAGGCAGTCCACACCAGCGCTTAATCTCGTCCTTGCTGAGTAATTCAGGGAAAGCCCATAGGACAAGCAGCTTTGCTCCCTGTTTAATTAGACCACCCCAAATTAGGTCCTACCACCCACACTTAATAGGGTCCTCTCTGGTACATTCAGGGTGACCAGATAACCCAGCTTGGCGGTAAGCCTCCTGGTTTCTGTCCATTGTCCCCTGAGATTAATATCACCCAAGGTGTCTGGCTGCGGATGACACCTTTCTTTGTGATCACACTAATTACGGGGAATGAAGGGATGGAAGTGAGCTTCTGCCGAAGGGTCTAACCTTGTGCTCCTTTTCTCCTGTCACTGCAGCTCCACTTGGCAGCCCTGGCGTCACTCAAGGGAGATATAGTGGAGCTTAATAAACGTCTGCAGCAAACGGAGCGGGAACGGGACCTTCTGGAAAAGAAGTTGGCCAAGGCACAGGTGAGGGATCTGGAAAGGGTCACTTTGTTTATTTTTTTTTTAATTGTTTAAGATAAAACAGGTATGGAAATCCCCACAATACAAATATTGCTTAACGATTGAACATCCTCATAACCACTGTCCAGATAAAGAATTAAAACCTGCCGGTCATCCCAGGAGTCCGTCCTTCGGCCTCATCCCAGCCCGCTTCCCCTGCTCCAGGCTGTCCGCGACCACGGCGTTCACAGTCGGGTTTCCTGCCTCTTTACAGGCTGCCGCAGGAGTCTGTATGTCCCCGGACGGTCCAGTTTTGTCTGGCCCATTTGAAAACTAGGTGTTTACTTAGACTGTCTCAGTCCACAGGCTTTCCCCCCATGCTTTATTGGCTTTACCCTTAATCGTTAAAAGTGTGTGGCCTGTGGAGTGTCCCACAGTCCGGGTGTTGCCGATTGATCACCCAGGGTGCCGTTCGCTGTGGTCCTCTCTCTCTATTTCCTGCAAAACGGCCCTGCAGCCCAGAGATTCAGTCAGATTCATGGTCAGTCTCTTTGGCGAGACTGTAAAAGGCGTTTGCTTTTCCGCTGGGAAGCACATCGTAATAGGTTGGCCAAAAAGTCCATTCAGGTTTTTCCACCTTAGGGAAAACCCCAGACAAACTTTCTGGCCAACCCAATATCTGGTTGTTTTGCCTTTAGAGATGTCAGCAGCTATACTGAGACTCAGTGCCAAAGTTCACTGGTGCATCAGGACTTCACAAAATCATAGTATTTCATTTCTGCCATTTCTTTATCAGTTATTAATTGGAATATTTTTATAGAGACATTTCCCATCATCTATGATTTATTCAGACAGTGGTGTAGTTCATTAAGGAAAAGTAGAATCAATCCTTCATTCTTTCTATTTAATATTTTTCAAGATAATGAATTGATAGCCTATGATCTTCTGAAAGTGCCCAATTATTTTTAAAAAAATATGAACTTAAGGGTTTAAGCATATTTGGATCCTTTGTGATTATTTTCCTTGTAGAAACTCACAGTGTACTCCTTGGCCAGTAAGAACCTCTTCACGTGGCTCCTGAATCTTTTGACACTAGCCTAGAAATGATTCCAGGATTACCTAGTACATTTTCCCCCCAAAACCTGGAATTAAGCATTCTTCAAATAGACCTGGTTTTTCTTTGTGGAAAATGGTATTTCAAGACTGCAGTCTGGGTGCTAAGGGTAATTACTGCTTCCAGGCCGGTCGTTGTTTTTAGGTTTCTTTTATAAACATAACCAGGGATTTTATTTATTTATTTACCTATATATGTAAGTATTTATGGATTTTCAGATAAAATACCTTAGGTGCTCATATTAATCTCTCCAATTTAATTTCAAGCTACAGGGTTCTTCTACTTGGATTCTGTGCTTTGTATCTCCTTTCTTTCACACTCTAAATGTTAGTTCAAGAGACTTCCCTGGTGGCCCAGTAGTTACGACTCTGTGCTCCCACTGAAGGGGGCCTGGTGGTTGGGGATCTAAGATCCCGTGTGCTGTATGGTGCAGCCAAAAAATAATAAACAAAAAACAATCTTAGTTTTTAAGTTTACAGAGGATGATTGGATAAGAATATTCCATAACTACTAGTTTACTTTATCCTGTATTATATACAACTGTCTCAAAATAATAATCATCACATTACCATAACAAATATAGTTACTGAAAAGCTTTTGGCATCATGCTCCCATCATTCCCACAGTTGTTTGCAATTGTACTGTAGCCACACCTGACCATATGCTGGTTACAGCTTTCACATTTTCTCCTCTTAGTCCTCATTTAGTCTTCTATAAGGAAATTATGTATTTAATGTTTATGAGGGTCTTAATGTCAACATCCGTCTGTTTGTTAAATGCCTGAAACTTGCTTTCTAGTAGAGTTCCTCAGGGAGGACTCACAGGAATAATCTTCACCAGCTTCTTGCTTTTTAATAATGATTCATCTCTGCCCTTTATTATTGAAAGGCATTCCTCCTGGATATAAAACCTTTGACTCATCTCTTCTTTACCTGAGTATGTTTCTTTGCTCTATTTTGACATAGAACGTCGCTCTCAAAGTTTCCCAGTAATTCCCCTGTTTCCCTCACAAGACACTTACTTACTGTAGACATTCATAGCATTTCTTTCTCTTTCTTTCTCTCTTTTTCTTTTCATTTCCCTTCTTCCCTCCCTCCCTTCCTTCCAGCAATTTTACTAGAGTAACTCTTATTTTTAGTCACTCTGGTTTGTTATTCTCCCATTTTCTGTGTTTTTTTTCGGCTTATATTTTGTAGTCTTTTCTTAATTTCAGAGACTTTTTTAAAAATTATAATATTGAATATTTTGTTCCCTTGCCATTTTTTTTCTTCAAGGATGTTTACTATTTTATCTTAGAGCTTCTTTGCCTGTCTTCACTATCTGGCACTGTCTCAGATTCTCTGCATCTCTGTCTCCATCTTCTGTTTTCCTTAGGCTTTGTATATTGTATTTATTCCCCCCTGTCTGCCTTCTGGCTTAGTGTTTTTTCTGCATTTTTATTTTATTTCTTGTGTGTACTTCATTACCTTCTTTCTGAGTTTTTCTAGTTTTGAATTACGTTCTTCTGTGCTTTATGTCCTTTCATCTTTCTGAAGTCTTTCGGCTAATTTTGAGATAGTAGTCTATTGTTTGAGCTGTAATGGGAGAGGTTCTCTATTTTCTGGCAGGCTCTCATGATTTATAGAGAAGTTATTCTGCTCTTTTTTTTCCCCCTTCTTCTTTCTAATAACTTGATGTGGAATTTGCTCTCAGTACTGTCCTGTTTTTCATTTTTACATGAAAAATAGCTTTTTATTAACTTTTAAGAGGCAGAGTTGGAAATGGCCTTTTCGAGTTTGTAGGGTTGGTCTTCTGTTGTTTCCTCACAGGTCATTCAGCTTTCTGGTACCGCCTAGCTCTGTCCCCTCTGCTGCTTCTTTCTTGCTCTGTTCTTTCCTTTTTCTCTATCTTGCCATCCTGTTCAGCTTTGATCCCACTCCCAGCAGTTTCTCCTCCTGGTAGGGAGTCCTGGGGCCAGTCTGGAAAGTTCATAGGGAACAGTGATTCTGGCCCTGCAGCTCTTACTGCGGCCCCTTGCTTGCTCACTCTTGGCTCAGGCAAAACCCCTCCCCTTTGGCCCCGTCATTTTCTGGTGTATCTGTTGTTGTTGAGCTGCTAAGTCGTGTCAAACTCTTTGCAATGGACTGCAGCACACCGTGCGTCCCTGTCTTCCATTATCTCCTGGAGCTTGCTCAGATTCATGTCCATTGAGTCGGTGGTGCGATTCAAGCATCTCGTTCTGTCACCTCCTTCTCCTTTTGCCTTCAGTCTTTCCCAGCATCAGGGTCTTTTTCCAATGAGTTGGCTCTTCACATCAGATGGCCAAAGTATTGGAGTTTCAGCTTCAGCATCAGTCTTTACTGAGTATTCAAGGCTGATTTAACTTTCAGTTCAGTTCAGTCACTCAGTCGTGTCCAACTCTTTGTGACCGCATGAATCACAGCATGCCAGGCCTTCCTATCCATCACCAACTCCCAGGGTTCACTCAAACTCACGTCCATCAAGTCAGTGATGCCATCCAGCCATCTCATCCTTTGTCGTCCCCTTCTCCTCCTTCCCCCGATCTCTCCCAGCATCAGAGTCTTTTCCAATGAGTGAACTCTTCTCATGAGGTGGCCAAAGGATTTACTAATTTGATCCCCTCGAAGTCCAAGGAACTCTCAAGAGTCTTCTCCAGCACCACAATTCAAAAGCATCATTTCTTTGGTGCTCAGCTTTGTTTATGATGCAACTCTCACATCCATATATGGCTACTGGAAAAGCTATAGCTCTGACTATATGGACGTTTGCCAGCAAAGTGATGTCTCTGCTTTTTAATATGCTGTCTAGGTTTGTCATTGCTTTTCTTCTAAGGAACAAGCGTCTTTAAATTTCATGGCTGCAGTCACTGCCCACAGTGATTTTGGAGCCCAAGAAAATGTTGTCACTGCTTCCACTTTTTCCCCATCTGTTTGCCGTAAAGTGATGGGACCATATTCCGTGATCTTAGCTTTTCTAATGCTGAGTTTCAAGCCACCTTGTTCACTGTCCTCTTTCACCCTCATACTCACTGGTTATTTGGGGGGTTTCCAGTTCTCAGGTCCAGCAGGGTTGTTTCTTCTCTCTGCTCCAGCTCACACAGACACCATTCAGGTCTTGTGGATGCTATTGGTTTGTCCCTATCTGCTTCTGTTTCATTGTTCAGAGGATACCATATCTCCAAGCATTTATCTTTGATGTATAAGTTCTTTATTTTTGTGTGGGAATTCAGAGAGATTAAAAATCAGTCAGTCATCAGTCTAGAATGACCTGTGGCAAGTTTTGAAAACTCATGTCTCATAATCTTAGACTGTTCAGGTAATGAGGAAAGATCCTTTGTACTTGAGGTGGTCTGCTTCCACATTTGACAGGCAACCCAGAGAGGTTAACTTGCTCACCCAAGGCAGAGCAGCAGCCCAGCCCAGAGCCCCAACAAGGCCAGCAGTGTTCTTTCTCAGAGAGGATGGCACAGGGACAGAAATTTTCAATTTTTACTTTGGCAAAAACTTTTTAAATATTTTCCTTCTGATTATAAAAGTAAGAAATATGTGATAGAAAAAAACAGAAAGACAGTATTATAATTCTAATAGTGAATTCTGGTGAATTAAAACTTTTTAAAATCCTTTTCTGTTATTTTTTCTTAAGGTTTCTTCCTTTGAGCAAGTGGTGTTTTGTTTGGTTGGTTTTTGCATTAAAGAAAAAAGTAGGATGATGTAACACCAACCATTATTAATAGTCTTTATTGGTAAGAACTTTTTTTGGAAAAAATAAATGGTGAATGCTTTTAACTGAAAGCTGGACTGTACCCCAGTCTTGAATTTTAAAAGATGACCAGGGAGGTTTTCATTAAAATTTTAGGTCTCAATGACAGAGCAGCTTGTGCAGAGGATGGTAAGAGAAGCATGGGACATTTTTTGTCTGCTGTGTCAGAGATTGCTTCCTATATAATAGTTTTGATGGCTGGTTTTATCCCTGATAGTTACATCAAAGCACCATTAGTTGACTTTCTCACTTGCATTCTTGCAGTAAATATATTGAAAAGTTACTCTTTATTCCCTTCACTGGAAATATCTTCCCAGTTCAGATATTAGGACCCAGGAAAGAACATGGGGAGAAAAAGATCAAACTTGCCAGACTCATACCTTTTTTAAAGATGAGATTTATGCAAGAAAAATTAAGAACAAGGAAATGTTTGTGCTGTGCTTTCTGTGTTACACACCTTGGCAGGTGACTCACGTTTCAGGCTTTATACCAGATGGTGGAAGAGTAACTCTGTGTATAAATGTCTGTTCTGTGGCTTTCAAAACTTTTACCAGCTCTAAATATTATAGAGCTATGATTAAAATGTAAAATATAAATGGTGCTTGTGTTCACCAGACATAATCAAAGCATCATCTGTTGAGTAATTACTAATGGTGATACTAGACAAGTTGAATAAAAGAAGGCTCATTATACATGGTCATAATTCGGTAAAGTTTTAAGAATATCGATGCAAAGGGAAGAGCTGATAAAAGGAGCCCAATACCAATACGATAGAGAAGGCAAAGTGTGTCTGTATTAGTTTTCTATTGCTGTCTAACAAATTGCCCTAAATTTACTGGCTTAAAGTAACACACATTTATTCTCTCCTGTGCATCAGGATCCCAGGCGTGGCTTAAGTGACTCTTGTGCAAGTTTTGCAGTCAAGGTATTGTCAGAACTGAATGCTCTGAACTCTTTGAATGCTCAGCTGGGGCAGAGTTCGCCTCCGAGCTCACTCATGTCATTGCCAGAATTTCTTTGCGGGTATAGGATTCATGGCAGCTTGCTCCCTCAATGCCAGCAATGGAGAGAAGAAGCCTAGACTAAATCTTGGGCCAGAGAGTCTTATACAAAGTAATGCAATCGTGGGAGAGACATCCATCACTTTTGCCTCATTGTTTCAGTTGAAAGTAGGCACACATCCCACCCAGACTCAGTGAGATGGTATCACACAAAGGAAATGCAGGGATCATATGAGCACCTTAGTTTCTCCATCACAGCCTCCTGAGGAATCTGATTAACAGTGCTGCTCACTCTTAATTAGCCTCTACCAACGGTGATCACCACCCACTTTAGCTCTGCTTCATGCCAGGTGGTATAGCAGGCATTCCACATGCTTCATCTCATTAAGTTCTCATGATGATCTCAGATATAGATACCTTAACACTCCCATCTACAAATGAAGAAATTGAGGTTTAAGGAATTTGAGTATCTTGCCTGAGATTATGTAGCTAGAAAGCACCAAAAGTCAGGATTTGCTCTAGGTTTTGTGGGAATCCATAACTGGACTACACAGCTTCCTGGGTGGCTGAGTGGTAAAGAATCGCTTGCCAAGCAGGAGACCCACATTCAATCCCTGGGCTAGGATGATCCCCTGGAGAAGGAAATGGCAACCCACTCCAGTATTCTTGCCTGGAGAGTCCCCATGGACAGAGGAGCCTAGCAGGCTACAGTCCATGTGATCTCAAAGAGTCAGACACGACTTAGCAACTAAACAACAACAACATAGCTACATTAATCCTATATTGTTTTTTAAGATGCCCAGACTGCCCTGCAGATCTTAAGAGTAGGGAATAGGGCACATATTGATTTAGTTTAAATATATCTACCCTCCCGCATCCAACAGGTGCAGATGTTCATACATGTGTACCAACGTTAAACAGCATCTTGGGAACAGCCGGTAGGAAACTGCCAGAGATCATATATAGTACTGGTTTGATGCTTTCAACATATTTTCTGTGCATTTAGTATGCCAAAAATTATCTTTAGTTACTCCCTTTTAAAAAAGCACTACAGAAGGAGATAATAAAGCAAGCTTCTGAGCCCCTTCGAAATTGGTCAGTAGTAATAGAGTCCACCTTCTATTTCTGAGCTATCTTTAGAAAGCAAGTGTTCTGAATTTTCTCCTGCCTACTTTTAGGAAGAAAACATACATAGTTTTCATTAAATGTAATGGAGAGAATGTTTTCTTTCATCTTTTTCTCCATATAAGATCCTCACAGAGGTCAGTGGGATGCCTTCTCCTTGCCAGGATCTCTGGCCCCCATCCCTTCCCTACTGGTTTATACTCTTCAGTCCTCTGCTTGGCTGTTGTGTTTTGTCAGGGACGTTGCCATTGGTCCTGAGTGTCTTTGTTCAGTTGGCCTGGTTCCCCAGCCCACCCCTCAAGAGAACCTGGGCAAGGACTTTGAATGAGGATAGGAACATCCTGAGTGGTATTACTTGCCATCAATCAGTGTGATGTGAACCTCCTTCCCAGGATGGTAGAGAGGGTTAACACATGAATGATAGCTTTGCATTTTTCAAGAATGGAGTTTATAATACCCTTAGGATTGACGACTGAGACTAATATGATGATTAAAGATCAGTGGCCTCTGCAGAGTAAGATAAAACCCAGTAAAGAACATTAAGAAAACCATAAAGCTTCTTAGCATCACTGCATTGCACAGGATTTTTCCAACAAGGACTCAAGTTCTCAGGCCAGTCTATCTCAAGGCTCACTCACAGCTTTATCCCTGGGTTGTACCAATTGCAAAAATGAGCCTAAAGGGTTTTATTCTTGATGATTGTGATAATATTGCTTGCCTGTATTAAGCATTTTTCCATATAGACAGTTTCATGAATTTATGTGGCTAGAAGCAAGTATTTATATAGGTTTTAAATTTGCTTCATCATCATGATAGAAGAGCGGAAACCTAGAGAAAAAGCTCAGGGGATGTAGTAAGCACTAGATGAAATTCAGGAAAAGCAACATTCCATCCTCTCTAATTTCAGGGTTTTTTTTTCTTTGCCTTTCAAACTGAAAGTCTGTAGTTGCAGGAAAACTCCAGGTTCTTTATGATACTGACCTCCAGAAATGCACGGCAGACAAGATGCTTCAAGCCTAGGCTTTCTTGCTCTGCAGTACTGTTGGATCAGTCAAAAATAGTTGGAAACCCCCAAATGCCCCTCTCTGTAATAACAGAAGAATGTGTTGTTTGAAACCATTTTTTGTTTTGGTCAGCTGAAGTTGTGTGAGATGTTTCTGCACAGTAAGTAGGAGAAAGGAATCCCTCTTTTGCAAGTTTTGCTAGAAGAAGCTGCCATTGCTTTCTGTTCAGAGAGTTGTTGCTGAGTAATTGACTTTGCAACAAAAGCTGGCTTGGTGGGAGCTGGAGGGATTTAGAATTCCCTGCTTTATACCCCCTTGTCTCTACTTTTCTATTTTGGTGGTCCCCAGGGGTTGAGGAGAAAGCTAGCTCCCCTCTGGTGTTGTAAGGCATAATGGTTAGCTTTCCTGGAGTCCACCGGAGGTGACTCAGGGTGAGAGACCAAGGGGGATGTCTCTGCTGCCACTTGAGATCATTTTGGTAAGTGGTAAGGAGATGTGCCCTCCCAGTCGAGGAGCTGGGAGTGGGTAGAGGGGAGAAGGCTGGCTGCAACAGCTTCATCAAGGGCTCCTTGATGGCATACTCAGGAAGCAGGATTTTGCAGAGCATTCTGTTTGTTATCTGAGTTTTGATAACTAAATCAGTCCCTGTGCATTTATTCCATTTTCATCTATAAAATGATTGTATCATCAGGATAGGCAATGATAATACATAGCCCCAAATTGTCAGTGGCTTAAAATAGCCAAGGTTTATTTTTTGGCTTCTTTTTGGGAGCTTGCTGGGGCTGATAGGAAACTGCAGTTTGGTGATCATCCAGTCTCCTGAGCTGATAGCCTCTACTGTCTGGAGCGCTGTCAGCAGCCATGGCCAGGGGAAGGGAATATGGGAAAGCCTACAGGAGTACTGAAAGGCTTCTAGGCAAAAAAAAGGTATATATTTACTCATATCTCATTGGACAAAACAAGTCACGTGGCCTTATCCAGCTTCAAGGGGGAGAAGAAGTATAATTCTATCACATGCATGGATAGAGCTGAACCAGAGTCTAGGTGGATGTCCCTGCCGGCAGCCACAGGGGTACTGATGCCTCTGTGATGCGCGTCCTGCGTGGCCCTGGTGGTGCCCCATGTACATGAGAAAATACTGGGGGAAATGAACATTATTTGAAAAAGGATTGTTTTCATGGATTATAGAAAAGTGGGTAACTTTTTATCATTTTTTAGAAGATTCCATAATGTGCTTAAATTTGTAACTTAAAATCTAAGAATGTGTATAACTGTTAATAGTAACAGGAGTCATTTTCTTTTCTCTATTTGGTTGTCCCGGTTATATCACCTTCTTAAATGAGGCTTTACCCGGCTGCCTCCCCATAGGTGACTCTTACATGCAGCTGCAATGTACAGTTTGATCTACCCTGTGTCCTTGAGAAACAGAAAAGCTGAAATCACCTCCTGGGTTTAAAAAATACTCTTGGAAACTCAGGGTAGTGAGAGGCATGGGTCAGTAACAATATGGAGTGTGCTGTTTGAACTGGGCCTCGCTTTCACAGGCCAGTCCTGCTTGTGTGGGAGGTCGCCAGGGCTGGAAGGCACTGTTCACACAGAATGCCTTTGTCTGTTCTGGGTGCCACCCACCCATCTTCCACTTCCCTGCACGAAAGTGCCCCATCCTTGGGCTTGGCCTTGTGTAGCTTAATGGGAGCTGTTTAACAAGGATGTTTTGTTGAGTTCTTTTGGCTCCTGCAGGTGATAGCTTGTTTTGCCCTGTGCCGTTGCCCTTGTGGGAGTTCTCCACTTTTTCCCACACCGCAGCTTAGAAATGCTCAAGGGTTGGTTTTTCACTAAGCTTGGAGAGCAGTGCTTCCACATATCTTGGACTGGGCATAACAAGTGTTGGGCACAAAATGAGTGAAGCATGGTTGACCAGATGGCTCAAGGGGATGTTGCTCTAGAATGTCAACTATGAGCTCTGTCTTCTCAGTCATTCATTCATCTAGAGGCTAGGAGCTTTGATGATAATTTCCCAGATTCTCTTTTCACTGAGAAAAGAATCTGTAGGCTACCATCCTGCCGTTGCTTCTTCCTCACACCTTTCCACTTATTTCCCTTTCTTATTCACCAGCAGAGAAATCTGCTTGGAAGCTGTGAGCACACTCTACTTCGAGGCGGATGTCACGGTGATGCTCCCTATGGCACCCAGCATGGTGTCTTAGACAGTTTAGAAAATCAAGATATATCTATTACTTTTGAGGAAGTATTAAATTATAGAGGCTTTCTACCATTTTGAAAAAAACATACTTATGGGAAATGTAGGAGTGTAACCTCCATATCTTTGCCTTCAGCTGAGAAATATTTTTCCTCCAAGATGTTCTTGTTTCTACTCCCAAACAAACCTCTGAGTTCCAAATAGAAATTAGGAATCTTTTCTCTCCTTTAAGCTATGCATGCTGGTCTGACTGAATCATTGGGCTTCCTGCTGTGTCTTGTTTGTACTCATACCCTCAGGGCAGACTTTGCAGTGAGATACCGGCTAGTAGGGGAGGAGATGGTATGACACCAGCTGCTCTTGTTATCTGGGCACCAGCCATCTGGTCTCCCCACAGACTGGGCAGCCCCAAGGGAGCTCACCTCTCAGGTCGCTCCTGACCGTCAACAGGGATACCACAGTGGGCTTAGCGGTTATCAGTTGATCCTCTGCCTTTTTCTTGCACATTTCAGTTTTAAGTGAATTTGCACTTTCCTGTCCATTTTGGTGGTAGTGGGGAATTTAACAGAGAGTTGAGAGCTCATGGGCTTTGTGAGGGGAAGCATTTCACAGTAGTTTACAGCCCTAGAGAACTGAATGTGGGAAACCCAAGAGCAAGGCCTCGAGATGGCAAAGTATGAGTCATGGTATCAATGAGTTCTAGATCAGACCATGTCATAATTATTGTAAGAGGGGGAACTGGTGGCCTTCATGAGAGCATCAGATACATACGCATATATACATGCTACACACATGCCAGTGCAGGCGTGTACATGCACACACACTCACATACACAATTTGAAGGTGGGAATAAAGACCTGTCACAATCTCATAGATATTCTTCAGGAATGGAGAGACACGGTGTTCTGCTTTGAGTATGTTCCAGAGAAAGGAGAACCTTTTTCATTCACTGACAATTACTGTCTATGAGACACTGTCGTGTGTTTGGACCTCCGTTGTCCCTCCTAAAGTGTGACGGATCATGGATGACAGATGGAAAGGCATAACTAAATGGAAAGGGTATTCTTACGACTCTCAGGGCTCGGTTGTGTTTAGAAAAACCTCCGTAGAGATGAGATTTTCCTCGTCCTTCCTCCTGGCCTCTGGGTCCACTTACTTCCTGTGTGTGGGACCTTGAGCAGACGTGAGCAGATGTTATCAGACGTTTCAGGAACAGAAGTTCCCATCGCCGTTTCTCTGAAAGTCACCTGGTCCCTAATGTCTGCAGCGCAGGTTCCTCGGCCTTGTTGCCGCCAGTCTTACTTCTGGAGCGCTGAGCAGCACCCAGGTTGTCACTGTCACTGCATAGTGTGGCCACAGTGAGCAAGCTGTGGTTCGCGGTGTGACCCCTGCCATGGTTTCTGCCGATGTGTTTCTCGTACTTTCCCAAGTGCTTCTGTTTCAGTATTGACTTGGGCTTTTGTAGCATTCTGTCTGTTTCTAAAGGCTTTGTGTCCCTGTCCAGTAGCTTCTGGGTTACACCCTGTGGGAGTCTGGCAGATTTATGGAGAGCAGAGGACACTGGAGGAGGTAGGTAAGAAGTCTTACCTTTGCCCTCCTGCCACCAGCCCTGAAAGTGCAAAACTGGCAAGTACATGTGGCTCTTGGCATCACGAAAACCTTGCCAAGAATCAAATTAAAATTCCTCTGCTGGGCAGGAAATTAATCAGGGCTGAACGCAGTAGACAGGGACTCCTTGTTCAGAGGTGGGACTCCTTGTTCGGTCACTGACTAGTGTTTTATTATCATGTAAATGAGAGTAAAGCACAGTGACTGATGGGGGATTGAGGAGGGAGGAGAGAAGTGAAAGAGATGAACAGGTTCCTTAGGATTTAAACTTGAGATGCAGAAACATTTTTATAGCATCTGCTGCTTCTTAATCCATCAACTGCTGAGCAAGGGAAGCTCCTCAGCTTCCAGATACACAGTGATTTATTCATCCCAGCGCCCTCCTAGGTCACCCACAGTGAGCCAGGCTGTGTGCCAGGTGTGCGAGCTAAGTCATGAAAACACCCAGCCACTGCCTTCCCGGAGTTTATAGTCTGGTAAGAAAGGATACTGTCTGCAGATAGCCAGCCAGATAAGAAATGACGTCACAGAATCTAGGATTATTTGGTTGAAAAGTAGCTGAAGCGTATCCTACCAGACTACAGCAAAAAGGAGTGAATTGGTAAAAGAACAAATGAGCAGCACTACAGAACATGGGAAGAAATCTCTGGAATAGAGGTAGCAGGAACTGACATACAGTCTC
>SJYC01084870.1:0-22111 GCA_006408675.1 Madoqua kirkii
GGCTGCAGTCCATGAGGTCGCTACTAGTCAGACATGACTGAGTGACTTCACTTTCACTTTTCACTTTCCTGCATTGGAGAAGGAAATGGCAACCCACTCCAGTGTTCTTGCCTGGAGAATCCCAGGGACGGGGGAGCCTGGTAGGCTGCCATCTATGCGGTCGCACAGAGTCGGACATGACTGAAGTGACTTAGCAGCAGCAGCAGCAGCCATGATCTTAGTTTTTTGAATATTGAGTTTTAAGTGAGCTTTTTCACTCTCATCTTTCACTTTCATCAGGAGGCTCTTTAGTTCCTCTTCACTTTCTGCCCTAAGGGTGGTGTTATCTGCTTATGTGAGGTTATTGATATTTCTGCCAGCAATCTTGATTCCAGCTTGTGCCTCATCCAGCCCCGTGTTTCTCATGATGTACCCTGCATAGAAGTTAAATAAGCAGGGTGACAATATACAGCCTTGACTTACTCCTTTCCCAATTTGGAACCAGTCTGTTGTTCGATGTCCAGTTCTAACTGTTGCTTCTTGACCTGCATACAGATTTCTCAGGAGGCAGGTAAGGTGGTCTTGTGATCTACACAGTCAAAGGCTTTGGTGTAGTCAATAAAGCAGAAGTAGATGTATTTTCTGGAAGTCTCTTGCTTTTTCTTTGATCGAATGGACGTTGGCTATTTGATCTCTGGTTCCTCTGCCCTTTCTAAATCCAGCTTGAACATGTGGAAGTTCATGGTTCATGTATTGTTGAAGCCTGGCTTCAAGAATTTTGAGCATTACTTTGCTGGTGTGTGAGATGAGTGCAATTGTGCGGTAGTTTGAGCATTCTTTGGCATTGCCCTTCTTTGGGATTGGAATGAAAACTGACCTTTTCCAATGCTGTGGCCACAAATTTGCTGGCATACTGAGTGCAGCTTCTGCCTGCTTTGTGGCTGAAGCGAAGCAGAAGACATGAGTAGTGCAGCAGAGACCATGGACAAGGGCAGAGGGACCTTTCTCCAAAGAGCGAATGGGAGCTGTGTGCTGTGCTCAGTCACTCAGTCGTGTCCGACTCCCTGTGACCCTATGGACTGCAGCCCACCAGGCTCCTCTGTCCTTGAGGTTTTCCAAGCAAGAATGCCAGAGTGGGTTGCCATTTCCTCTTCCAGGGGATCTTCCTAACACAGGAATTGAACCTACATCTCATCTCCTGCATTGGCAAATGGGTTCTTTACCACTAGAGCCAACTGGAAATGCAGAGCTAAAAAGGTAGAGACTTGAGTGGCCATCAGGGACTTTGTGAAGTTCAGCTGTTGATGTGTCCTCTGGGCCAGTGAGCAGGTATATGTTTATTTGGGGCATACTCTATGTCGAGGTTGTGATGATTTGAGGCTATAAGACTTAGACTCCCTTGCTGTTAGGTATGTCAATTCATTTGACTTCTGTCTTGTTCTCTTGATCCCAGTGTGAGCAGTCCCACCTCATGAGAGAGCATGAGGACGTCCAGGAGCGAACGACACTTCGGTACGAGGAGCGCATCACAGAGCTGCACAGTATCATCGCTGAGCTCAATAAGAAGATAGACCGTTTGCAAGGCTCCACCATCAGGTAGTCGGCTCCAAGTCATAGCTGTCTCTCTGCCCCTCTGGGCGGTAACCTGGTTTTATGCTTGAAGTTACCCCTGTGAATTATGGGCTTCCCTTGTGGCTCAGCTGGTAAAGAATGTGCCTGCAATGAGGGAGACCTGAGTTCATTTCCTGGGTTGAGAAGATTCCCCTGGTGAAGGGAAAGGCTACCCACTCCAGTATTCTGGCCTAGAGAATTCCATGGACTGTGTAGTCCATGGGGTCACAAAAAGTCAGACACTGAGCGACTTTCACACTTTCTATGAGTTACAACAGTAGCTCATTTATTTATAACTAATATTTTTACAGTTGGTAAGTATTTTGTCTCTGTGTGCTTTCCCCTCCATTATTCCGTTTTGACTTTGACCCTCGTGGTGACCCTGAAAGGTAGACAGGGTGGAAGCTGTGATGTTCAGTTGACTGATAAGAAGAAGGTGAGTGAGATGCTTTATTAAAGGTTCAGAATGCAACCCCCTCTATCTCCCTTGGGGATTTGGAGAGATTTATGAATGTTGATTTTAACTGTTACATATGCTTCTTTGTTGTTGTTCAGTCGCTAAGTCGTATCCAACTCTTTGTGACCCCATGGACTGCAGCACGCCAGGCTTCCTTGTCCTTCACTATCCCCTGGAGTTTGTTCTAACTCCATGATTCAGTGATACCTTCAAACCATCTTGTCCTCTGTCGCCCCCTTCTCTTCCTGTCCTCAGTCTTCCCCATTAGCCAAGTCTTTTTCAGTAAGTTGGCTCTTTACATCAGGTGGCTGAAGTATTGGAGCTTCAGCTTAAACATCAGCTTCAATTGACGCTTAATTAATATTCAGAATTAATTTCCTTTAGGATTGACTGTGTGATCTCCTGCTGTCTAAGGGACTCTCAAGAGTCTCCTCCAGCGCCATAGTTTCAAAGTATCAATTCTTTGACATTCAGCCTTCTTTATGGTCCAACTCTCACATCTGTACATGACTACTAGAAAAACCATCACTTTGACAATATGGACCTTTGTCAGCAAAGTGATATCTCTGCTTTTTGATACACTGTCTAGGTTTGTCCTAGGAGCAAATCTTTTTCCAAGGAGAAAATCTTTTAATTCATGGCTGCAGTCATCATCCTCAGTGCAGTGATTCTGAAGCCCAAGAAAATAGCATATGCTTCTAGATAATCTAAAATTTGTTTGAGCTCAGTTGACTTGCCGATGTTGGCACAGTGTCATAAAACTCCTAAGGGATGGGGCAAGATTCGATCCATCACTTGATTGGTGAAAACCCTGGGGCTTAAAAATGTTAAGCAACTGCTTTTAAGTTACCCTTAGCAAAGGGGAGAGATGGAGTTAGAACCCACAGCATCTCTGCCTTTATTCAGTTTTCTTTCCATAAAAGTAATTGTTGGGGTTTCTGCCTTCCTTGCTCATCAATCAGTTGGCCCCGAAGTCTCCTGCACAAAGCTGTGTCGCACGTTTTTGAGAAGAGGGTTTGCTTAAAGTGACTTACTGAGCCAAGGATAAGAATTTTTATCTTCCTGCCCATGCTCAGAGAATAGCCCTGAGGGAAATAAATAGTTGGCATCTGCTTTTATGGAGAGGAGTGCTTTGTGCTCTGACTGTTTTTACAGGCCATAATTAAGACCGTTTTAAAGGCAGCTTCTTTAAACTATCCCTCTAGAAGTCCTGGGTCAGAAGACATTTTGGATGTGTTTTGTTCCAACTCTGAGAGTCACAGTAATGATGGAGCTACTTGATGAGGGTACTTGGGGGCCTCTCTTTCTGGGCAAAGTTGTGGAAAATTTTGCTGTTAATTGGAGCCACACAGTACATCTCATATTCCAGTTTAGAACCTCAAGGCCTTTAAATTGTATCCTGGTCTTCAGTGATTGTAGGTTAGAAGAGCAGAGAAGAATTTCAGCCCAAAGAAATGATTATAGCAGACTTAAAGGAGGCTGACAGAGTACATTGGTAAATTCTTAATTTCCATTAAAAACATATTGCTCTTTTAAAGTCTTGAGATGGTGAAGGCAAATGGGCTTAGTGAGTTGTGAAAAAAAATGCATCACATGTCACCTGGAAAACTCAATTTCACGATGTTTAGATTAAATTTAATGGCCAAACTGTTTCATATTAAAATACCTTCTTATTTAAAGGAAGATTGCATCTGTACAGATGTCACATTAAATTCTGCCACTTTTCATTATGTAAATGAGCTAGCTCCTCCTTGAGGAGGAGACTCCCTGCATGGCTGGAAGATGAGCAGACATGTAGGCCAGTAAGACAAGGCTCTTGTCTTCTGAACTCTAGTGGCTAAAGCACCTCCCTAGCCGCCACCACTCAGGTCCAAAGATGCTATAGTTGACCCAGTGCAGAGGTGACAAATGCCTTGAACTTTCTGGTGTATCCCGGGTGTAGAGAATTGTGACGCAGATCTGGTACAATCCTGGTACCTTTGAGACTTTCTTGTCGCTTCAGTCTGGGCCTGAGTTAGGAATTTATTGGAAAAGCTGAAAAATCATTAATTAGGGAATGGTTTATGATGTATCCACATGGAAGCAATATTGAATTGCATAAGAGGAAAGAAGTGACAGTTTCATAGTTTAAAGTATTTATTTCCAGTCACAATCAGAGAACTAGAGACCTTCTGTGACTGCCCTGGGAGACCTTTCCCACCTCTTATAGCCACAGGGCTAATGTAGTCAATAATCAAACACCACAGGCTGCTGAATTCCAAAGTAAGTTGAATTCAGAGCCACATCAGATCTCTCAGGTTAAAGATTAAGCACTGATAGGAAAAGATGAAATGGTGAGAATTTGAATGGAGACATTGGGTAGATTCAAATAAATCAAGGTACCTAGAGCCTGCAAACTCCGCTGAGTTTCCCTCCTGCAGAAGCAGTCTCCCTCCCTGTCTGATCAAGTCAGTCCTTCTTTGCTGGGAGGCTCTGTAGCAGGCTGAACCCAGGTAAAGGGTACCAGATATAGTCATACATTACTGCTACTCCATTCTTCTTTATCTTTAGGCCCAAAAGTAGCTAAATTCAATCATGCCCCAGGAGGATAAGCAGAAAATCCAACCTTGGAAGATACACGTAAGATTGTATTAATTTATAGTCGCAGAAACTTGAGAAGAATATGTGCAGGATTAGGACCTAAGTGTCCTAGACCAGGGAAATAAGAATGTAGTGTTGGATTGATGATGATTTATTGATATCACTGTTCCTATTAGAGATTCTGGATTTAGTATGTTAGCTTCAGCAGTTTTATTAAATAAAACTAGATTCATTGGAGGATTACATTAAATAATGTTGAAATGCCAGAACTTCCCTAGTGTAACATGGTCCAGAGGCCATGGGGTCAGGAATAATGTCAATAAAATGGGGTTTTTGATGCCACTTCAGTACTGGCGTCAGTGTAGGCATGGCTACCGTACTTGTCAACAAGGCTACAGTAGTAATCAAAATATTTGACCCATAGAGGTTTTTAATAATGTAGAATTGATCATGGAGTCTTTAGTTTTGATATAAATGGGCAGCATACTAAGGTTTTACTTGATCTTTGTAATCGAAAAATCTCTGGTCTGTCTGGTGAACAAGGACTTGACCTCCCACTGTAATATATGACCTCTTATCCAGTTCCCTTACCAGACCTCCTTCACAGATCCAGAACTCTTTAATGAAGATGTTTATAATCCTGTCACAAGTGGGTACAGTCTGTCTTCTTTCTACCCATTTTACAGGGGAGACTGTACAGTAGGAAAAAGAGATACCCACATTCTGGGCTAATTATTCGCTCTGAGCAGATATTAGCCCTGGGATCCAAAAATACCTGTAGTCTTCCAGTCCAGATGAAGATTGATGAACCTACATTAGTCAGCTGAGGCTGCTGTAACAAAATACTGTAGACCGGTGGCTTAGACAATAGGAATTTATTTGCCATAGTTCTGGAATCTGGAAAGTGCAAATTCAAAGTGTCAACTAATTCATTTCTTCAGTGAGTGCGGTCTTCCTGTCTTCCTGAAGGCTTCCTTCTCACCGTGCCCTCACATGACAGGGAGAGAGGGAAAAGGCAAGTTCTGTTATTTCTTAAGGGTACAAATCCCATAGTGAGGGATCCCATCAGATCTAACTATATCTCAAAGGTCCCATCGCTTTGAAGGCTAGGACTACAGCATAGAATTGGGGTGGTACTAACAGTGAACAATAACACATAATTCAGTCCATACTAGATCAGGTGACAAGTGGCATCATCAGTAAATCTCATGGTGGACCTAGTCTACCATCGCACCCCATCCAGGTGATAACATTTTTTAAATCCCTGTACGTGTGGTAAATGCTCCCAACTAGCAACAGTACATGGTCCTGCTTTTCTGGCTTCAGGAGCCAAGAAGTGGAAGTGCAAGTGGCTCCTTCCATTCTCACACCTAAAAGCCCACCTAAAAATCATTGCTCTCCCTCTTGGCGACTTTGAGCTCTGCTAGTTTTAAAAGTCTCGTTCCCAAGGGAACGATGACTGGCAAACACAGCAGTGATTCCACTGCTGCCACACAGCCCTTGGGACATCTCGTGTCACTGGACCAACAGGCAGTGAAGGGAGTTACTGTACCAGCGGGATCCCAGCTCTCCAGGGGAAACTGGATTGCAGCTGTACCATGAGGCAAGGACTGTGTCTGGAACTCACCGGATTCCCTAGCATACCTCCTGGATGTTGTCCAGTGATACAAGTTAGTAAATTAGAGGATTACAGTACATGTCAGTCCATCTAGGGCCAGACCCCTCAGGAATAAAGATTTCTAATTACTGCACTAGGTTAAGAACTCTAACCACCTAAGATGCTGGCCAACACCAAGGGAATTGGAATTTCCTAATGGAAGACAAAAGTTATTAATTATACTCTCATAACCAATTGCAAAAAGGATGACTCGACTGCATAATTTTTTGCTTGTTTATGTGTATATGCAATTTCCTTTTTACTTTCTTGTTTTCTTCCATTATATGAGGTGAGTTGTTATTGGTAAAACATAGATGTAATAGTTGGGCTCCATGATTTTGGTGAATTTGCTGTTAAACTAGAAGAGGAAAGCTCACCTAGCCATGGGTGTAAATGGGATTTTGGGTCTCCCATTTTGATAAGAAGGTGAGTCCATTTATTAATATGATTGAACAAGGGATGGTTACAGAAGCTTGATGGTATTGTTATAGCCATTTGGAAATGTATATGTGTGAGAGGATGCATTTGGTTGTCAAGGAGCCAAAGACAGTAGGTTGCAGTGCATGTTGCTGGTGCCTGGTTCCGTTCCCATGCCTTCTCTGTAGCACCACCTCCCCCCCACCACCACCAAATCAAAGAAGACTTACCCTGGGGACCACCTCCCAAACTCCCTTAACTCTGGGATAGTTTTGGATCTGCCAGGTCTGGAAGGCAGCGAGGAGGTGGGGCCGTGTGGTGGCTTTGGGGAGCATGAAGATCCTGCGCCAACCGGCCGGGGCCTGAGCTGTGGGCAGGAGTGGGGCAGCAGCAGTCTCTCCATCACAGCTCTGATGGCAAGGCTGCCAGCACAGCTGCCCTCCACTCTCCCTTCTCTTCTCTGGTCCTTCCCACTGCCTAAATTAAATCCTGCTTGAAACATCCAAAAGCGTTTGTTTCCCTAACTGAACCCTGCCTAATGCATCCTAAATCTCATCTGCTTGGAATAAACAGCTTGTATTTATGGCCTTCTAAAAATCTTTACTCATGAATATCTTAAACAAATTGGATCATATAGCACACACTGATTTGTAATAGGTGCCTTTTCACTTAACTGTATGCTCTGAGTGGCTTTGTTTTAATGCTCGTCTGAATTGGGAGGATTGTATAATGAGGTGGGTAAAATAGAAAAATACGTCAGTAGCTCACTTTGTATCTGGGGGAGGGGAAAAAAAAGATGTCTAAGCAGATTGTTTCCCAGGGAGATTATTTTCTTTTCCCAAAAGCTGCTCTCATAACATCAGCCTTTCACTGCCAGCTCTGAGTGGTCCATGATTTCTGCTTCATTTCCCATTTGCTTGTTAGCCCACAGCTGTCTGGCTTCTGACCCCAGTGGTTTGCAAAATTCCTTTTGCTATGAACTGAATTGTGCCACTCAACCCCACCCCCACTCCAGTTCGTGTGCTGAAATCCTCTATGTGATAGTGTTTGGAGATGGGATGTAGTTGAGTCAAGGTCATGAAGTTGGGGTCACGTGATAGGATTAGTGACCCCAGAGAGCTCACTTGCTCTCCTGCTCTTTCCCTGCCCTGTGAAGGGACAGGGAGAAGGCAGCCATCTGCAGGCCAGGAAGAGAGCCCTCACCGGGAACCAGCCGTGCTGGCACTTGGACTTTGGACTACCAGCTGAAGTCTGCTGCTACTGCCGCTGCTAAGTCACATCAGTCGTGTCCAACTCTATGCGACCCCATAGATGGCAGCCCACCAGGCTCCGCCATCCCTGGGATTCTCCAGGCAAGGACACTGGAGTGGGGTGCCATTTCCTTCGCTAACCCAACAGAAGTCTAACTATGAAAAAGTAGATTTCTGTCATTTAAGCTTGTCTATAGTACTTTGTTACAGCAGCATAAGCTAAGAGACTTTTTGGAAAATCACCAGTGATTTCTTAACTGAAAAATTTGGTGACTTTTTTCTTGTTACTGGCCCTTTTCCTAAATTTAACCCTGAATCCTGCTTCCCTTCTCTAACCGCCCTGGCCTTGCAAGTCCTTCTCCTCTTTCCCTAAGAGCCATCCTCACCTTTGGCCCTTACCCTGGGCTCTCCCCCATACTTTTCACCAGGATGGCTGCACCTCTGAAGCACTGACCTCCCCCCCTTACTATCACTTCCATGTGATAGTTTAACCCTTGTGCTTCCTCATCTGCAAAGTGCCCCTCACTTGGTGGCTGAGCAAGTATCCGGAGCCTCTGTGTGCTTGCACATGGTCCAGCCTCTAAAATCTCGTGCCCGTGCTGTGTGCCTGGCCTTTCCCTGCTTTGGCCCGTGTGGTATAGCTCTCTGTCCCTCTTCATGTTGCTGCATCTCAAACACAGTATAACCAAAACCCCTTTGTCTCCCAGCAAAATTCGTTGTTCTGATTAGCTTGTGGCCTAAAGAATAAAATATGATGAAATAAAAATAAAACCTAGAAAGATAAGGTGGGTTTTTTTTCTCTCTCTCTATTTTCTTATACGGTATACATTCCACCCTTGTTCACTATTTGAAGTTTTGGAGTACGGACCCTTTATCAGATCTTGTTAAAACTGGTACTCATGGGTGACAAGGATGAATTATTATATACATAGGAGAGCATTTCAGAGTCCTATTTGTTCAGTTATTCATCATAAGTTTCCTAGATGAGTCTGAACTTCCTCTGTGCTGTATGGGAAAATAAGAGGTATTTGCTCATCACTCATTCACTGCTATAGATCCTTTAAGAGAACTGAAAAGAATATCTTGTATCTAAAACATCTTTGTTCTTCAAAGAAATGATGGCTGTTTGGGGGCAATTCTGCCTTTAAATGCAGAGACCAAGTGTGTTCCAGAAGAAAACCACAAAGTCAGGCAGGCTGAGTGGGCTGGCCACAGTTGACTGACAGCTCCCAAGGCTTGTCTGTCTGGGTCTTGTTCACCAGTTACTCCAACCCAGTGACAAGGCATGAATGTGCACCCCAAAATAAGATAGGTATAGGAGAAGGCAATGGCACCCCACTCCAGTACTCTTGCCTGGAAAATCCCATGGTCAGAGGAGCCTGGTAGGCTGCAGTCTGTGGGATCGCGAAGAGTCAGACACAACTGAGCGACTTCACTTTCACTTTTCACTTTCCTGCATTGGAGAAGGAAATGGCAACCCACTCCAGTGTTCTTGCCTGGAGAATCCCATGGACGGGGGAGCCTGGTGGGCTGCCGTCTAGCTAACCCAACAGAAGTCTAACTATGAAAAAGTAGATTTCTGTCATTTAAGCTTGTCTATAGTACTTTGTTACAGCAGCATAAGCTAAGAGACTTTTTGGAAAATCACCAGTGATTTCTTAACTGAAAAATTTGGTGACTTTTTTCTTGTTACTGGCCCTTTTCCTAAATTTAACCCTGAATCCTGCTTCCCTTCTCTAACCGCCCTGGCCTTGCAAGTCCTTCTCCTCTTTCCCTAAGAGCCATCCTCACCTTTGGCCCTTACCCTGGGCTCTCCCCCATACTTTTCACCAGGATGGCTGCACCTCTGAAGCACTGACCTCCCCCCCTTACTATCACTTCCATGTGATAGTTTAACCCTTGTGCTTCCTCATCTGCAAAGTGCCCCTCACTTGGTGGCTGAGCAAGTATCCGGAGCCTCTGTGTGCTTGCACATGGTCCAGCCTCTAAAATCTCGTGCCCGTGCTGTGTGCCTGGCCTTTCCCTGCTTTGGCCCGTGTGGTATAGCTCTCTGTCCCTCTTCATGTTGCTGCATCTCAAACACAGTATAACCAAAACCCCTTTGTCTCCCAGCAAAATTCGTTGTTCTGATTAGCTTGTGGCCTAAAGAATAAAATATGATGAAATAAAAATAAAACCTAGAAAGATAAGGTGGGTTTTTTTTCTCTCTCTCTATTTTCTTATACGGTATACATTCCACCCTTGTTCACTATTTGAAGTTTTGGAGTACGGACCCTTTATCAGATCTTGTTAAAACTGGTACTCATGGGTGACAAGGATGAATTATTATATACATAGGAGAGCATTTCAGAGTCCTATTTGTTCAGTTATTCATCATAAGTTTCCTAGATGAGTCTGAACTTCCTCTGTGCTGTATGGGAAAATAAGAGGTATTTGCTCATCACTCATTCACTGCTATAGATCCTTTAAGAGAACTGAAAAGAATATCTTGTATCTAAAACATTTTGTTCTTCAAAGAAATGATGGCTGTTTGGGGGCAATTCTGCCTTTAAATGCAGAGACCAAGTGTGTTCCAGAAGAAAACCACAAAGTCAGGCAGGCTGAGTGGGCTGGCCACAGTTGACTGACAGCTCCCAAGGCTTGTCTGTCTGGGTCTTGTTCACCAGTTACTCCAACCCAGTGACAAGGCATGAATGTGCACCCCAAAATAAGATAGGTATAGGAGAAGGCAATGGCACCCCACTCCAGTACTCTTGCCTGGAAAATCCCATGGTCAGAGGAGCCTGGTAGGCTGCAGTCTGTGGGATCGCGAAGAGTCAGACACAACTGAGCGACTTCACTTTCACTTTTCACTTTCCTGCATTGGAGAAGGAAATGGCAACCCACTCCAGTGTTCTTGCCTGGAGAATCCCATGGACGGGGGAGCCTGGTGGGCTGCCGTCTGTGGGTCGCACAGAGTCAGACACAACTGAGGTGACTTAGCAGCAGCAGGGATTGCTTCTGAAGTAACAGTTTTATCAAATGCTGCTGATTCCACAGGACTTTAGCTTGAGGTCTGGAAAGCATGGCAAGAGTTAAACTTTCATTGACTTTTTCCAATTAGATCATTTCACCCCTAGCTAATAATGAGAAAGAATCTTCAAAAAAATCTTTTCCTTAGGCCATCATATTATTGTTCTATTTGTAGTAAATTTAGGAATTAGGCTGTGTTGCTCACTGGTTGGATAATCTTAGGTAAGTTGCTTAGCCTCTAGGAGTGTCCATGGTCTTATTTGTAAAACAAAGGTATTGATCCTGGCTTAAGTGATCACCAGGATCCCTGCCAGTCTGCCACTCTGTGACTTTTCTGCCCCTGCTAGTTAAGCAGGTGTGTATACAGCCTAATGCCTGCCTCCTTAGGAGTGTTTTGTTGTTGCTGCTGCTGCTGTTATTAAGCTGGTAGCAAGCTTTAATCACTGCAACTCTAAACTGAGTGACTTGGAATCACTTCACAAATGCTTCTAAGTGAACGAAATAATGTACTATTAGAATCCTGAGATGACCCTCTATGTGCCAAAAAAAAAAAAAAACACCTGGTAACTTTCTAATTCCATAATTATGGAAAAGCAGAGACATCACTTTGCCATCCAAGCCGTTGTTTTCCAGTTGTCATGTGTGGATGTGAGAGTTGGACCACAAAGAAACCTGAGAGCCAAAGAATTGATGCTCTCAGTTTGTGGTGTTGGAGAAAACTTTTGAGAAGCACTTGGACAACAAGGAGATTAAGCCAGTCAATCCTAAGGGAAATCAGCCCTGAATATTTATCAGAAGAACTGATGCTGAAGCTACAATACTTTGGCCACCTGATGCAAAGAGCCAACTCATTGGAAAAGACCCTTATACTGGGGAAATTGAGGGCAGGAGGAGAAGGGGGCAACAGAGGATGAGATGATTGGATGGCATCACCGACTCAATGGACATGAGCTTGAGTAAACTCTGGGAGATAGTGGAGAACAGGGAAGCCTGGCGTGCTGTAATCCATGGGGTTGCAAAGAGTCAGACACCACCAAGTGACTGAACAACAGCAGTTAAGAAACTACCACAATAGCATACAATTAGCAACATTTATCAGTTTATCAAAGCTTCTGTTTTTGTTTTAACTTAATTTGACTACTTCTTGGATCTTTTCATATTTTCTTTCTTTTTATCTTCAGCATTAGCAGTTAGTGTCCTTCAGATCAGGCATCTTTTTCCCCAAAGAAATAAGAGAAATCACTTACCAAGAGTTAGTGTATACGCCATGAAAGGAAGCAAGCAATGAAGTCACTTTGAGAGGCTGATGCGGTGCATCATTCACACCTTGACCAGTTAGGTGATGGCCTGCTGCTCAGAGGAACCTTGAAAAAACTCCTCGAATTTTTGTCTTCTTAAAACTGCCATGGACCTGCAGGGGTTTTGTTGGGTTTTTTTTAACTTTTTGTTCCCATTGCTCTGGATGAACCAATGCTTCTGACTAAAACAATAGGGAGACCCCCAGCATCCTTCTCCTCCATATGCTGAAGTCCCAAATTGTCTGTCAGCTTACAGAGTGCTTGGAGTACGCTGGTTTTTGTCATTTCCCAGTTCCTGCCAGTGAGGATACTGAAAGGGCTAAGATAGGCAACTCCATGGTTTTTTACCAAAGTCAGCAAGAGAAATAGGGCCATACAAACTTTCTCATATTTAGGTTCAGTTTAGCCTTTCAGGGCCTCATTTTGGGGGCACCAGAGTGCACACAGTCTCCTTACAAGGTCGCTTTCTGCCTCTACTGTTTCCTCTGTTTGCTCACGTGGTGTTGTACTGTCACCTTCCCTATGATGCCCTAAGGGGGACCCTTAACCAGGGGTGGCGTGTGCTCACCTCAACCCTTCTGTAGGGTCGAGAACACAGACCGTCTGTACTTCCCGCTGCCTGTTTGATCTGTTTCCATAAAAGATCGCACAACACTTACTCCATCCCCTGAATTCCTTGACCTCACACATTATTTTACATTTATTTCCACCATTTGACCCTGATTGTTTGCCTTCTTCAATACAATAAGTTTTGCTTCTGGCCAGTATTGCCCACTTGGCAAGTGGCCTGAGTGTCCCTCCAGCTTCATGGTTCCATCCTGCACCCTGATTTGGTTTCAGCTATCCGTCCCCTCTGTCCCAAGCTCTACACGCCCAAGTTCACGTCCACGGGCTCCCCTGAGGCTCTGCCTGTGCCCACGCACCCTCGTGACCTATCTAAAATGGCTCGCCTTCAGACTCTTCGGTAGTACCGCTCCATCCTGGAAGTCCTCCCTGGTCACTGCCCACCTGCAGCCCCAGAGCTGCAGTCCACCCAGAGCATCCTTCATAGGGTAGAATTAGTTGTGAACACACGCGCGTGTGCTATGTCGCTTTCACCGCCAGGCTCCTCTGCCCGTGGGATTCTCTAGGCAAGAATACTGGAGTGGTTGCTATGCGCTTCTCTGTGCTATCTCTCCCTGACCAGGGGTCAGACCTGCGTCTCTTACGTTTCTGCATTGGCAGGCACTTACCACTAGAGCCACATGGGAAACCCAGTTGTAACTTAAGATTTGACTCCCAAGGAGCAGCCTCCACTTGGCCTTTGCTTTCCTGTCCTTGGCTTGCTGCTCAGATACCTTGAAAGGGCGCGCTTGGCTTGCATTCATGACACTGAGAACCTCCCGCCTGAAGGTGGCCTTGCTCCTGTGCTATCATTCTGCAGTCCGCGGTCTCACCTCAGTAAGGAATGTCCCCTTCCTTACTGAATGCGTTCTTCTCCCACCCCTTCTGTTTTCACTTCTTCATAAAACCCATCCTAACAAAGTAATTTTTTACAAAGCGGGAGATTTGGCAGGCACTAGATGTTTGGGACCAGCCAAGCCAAGACAGTTGAAGGTGGCTATAAAAGATTTTGCAAATACCATTTTCACCAGAGCACAGCAGCAGCTTTTTTGGCTGAAAAACAGTCTCAGCCAAGCTGAAGCTGATTACATTGGCCATGCAACAAAGGTAATTTATTCATTATACCTCAAATCTCCCATTAACTAAAATCAGGATTTCAGCTGCTGATTGAAAGGAAGCTGATGGATTAGAGCACAATTACCCTCTAGACCAAAAAGGCAGTGACTCTTAAGAGTGCTTTCTAATTGTTTTTCTTTCCTAAACCTAATTACTGTTGGCTGTACAGATATCTAATAATTAACTTATGCATATAACATTCACCTATATTTTTTTCCCATAACCACTCCCATTCTGATTCACATTTTGCATGTCTGGTGGCTTTATATCTGTTTAAAATCTTCCTAGATTTCTGTGTGGCTTTTATCAGAAATGCCTTATAAAGCAAGGACTCAGCTGACTTCTTTCCCTGAGAGGATGGGTGTTCATTTTTTGAGAAACCCAAGAACTCTGCAGAGTTCTTCCCATTTCTCTAGTATAGATGTGTCTCCTGAGCTTCAGATGGCATTTGCCCCTTCCCCAAGTCTCACTAATCACCACCCACCATCTTGGTCCACCCAAAACTGTGGACTTTCTGCCCTTACCCTCCAGTTGTCAGCAACTTAATGTGAATGCGAGGTTAAGAGAAATTCTTCTATCTTTCTTCACAGACACCCTCCCGCTAGGGCTGAGCAGACACCTTCGGACTTTGCAAACTCATAATTAAACCCCCTGACCATTTTCTTTTCTGGCTCATTTGCAAAATAAATGCATCAAAGAAGATTAATTTTTGCTCTCTCCATGTCTGTATCCAGTGTGTAGTGATGGCGGTGGTGTGGGAAGGAGGTCTGTGTGTACTTTGAAATACATACTGCAATTGTAACTTTTCTTAGCTTGCCCATGACTAATTCAGAGCCCAAAGTTTACACGGGATCCATGAGGGGCTGAGAAGGGAGTGGGTGTGTTTGTGCAGATGAAACACAAATGAATTTCAAAGTTATCTTCCTACTAGCAAAGGCAATTGCAGGAAACAGACCATTGAGAGCTGCTCAGTCACCCACTGATTCTCCCCCTCACTCCATTCTCCTATCCTGTCCCCTAACTCCACTTACTTCCTTTAGAGAAACTAAGTGTGGTCTTTCTCAGACATGCTGACCCCTACACCTCTCAGAGCACTGGTTTCGATCTGCACAGACAGGATGCTGGTTTCCCAGTCTCTGTAACCTCAGCAGTCCTTCCAGTCTCTTCCTAGAAGGAAGCACAGCCTGGGACTCTGGGGGTGATGCTCTGAGTCACTCCTGTTCGTAGGCCCTTGATGGTCCTGCTCACTGTAGCCTTAGTGCTAGGAATCTCGGTTCTTCTCTGCCTTGGAATTTCAGGGGGTGAAGAAGCCTACTTTCTCTAGGAAATGTTTGAAGGGGGTAGTTTTCTGGTAGGCTGGTAGACGAGCCTTGTCGGGTGTATGGGTATGGATGTGGGAACTTTCAGTGTCAAACACCACCCATCTAGTTAGCCTGAAAGGAATCCTGGTCCATGTGGCCTCAAAAGGAGAGCTATCTGTTTGTATTCTGAGTGTCTTTATCTTGTTATTAAAAGACATTCTCTGGGGATGTGTCTTGTGTGTCTGTCAGTGGAGTCTGACTTCCCTTTTGTTCTCAGGGAGGAAGATGAGTACTCAGAACTGCGATCAGAGCTCAGCCAGAGTCAACACGAGGCCAATGAGGACTCTCGCAGCGGGGATCAGGACCAGACCTCTGTGTCTGTCCCTGAAAACCAGTCCACCATGGTCACTGCAGACATGGGTAAGTCTGCCTGCCGTTGCCGCAACACCAGGGCTCAGTGTCTGGATTGTAATCAAAACTTTAGAAGCGTGAGACAGCCTGGATCAAGATTTAGTGAGTCAAGCAGCTTGTTGAGTAGATGAAGGCAGGTGAAGGCTCATTGATTTCAGTTCTCTACATATTCCTTTGTTGGTCACAGTGGAACCAAAGAGCTGAATTCCCTTTCTGCCTTGATGTTTGTGATTCAAACGTGTCACCTTCTACGTGAAAAGTCAGGAAGTAGGGAACCAGGTAAAAAGGTGATTGCACTGTTCCAAGTTCAGTAAAACTGAGCTGTGATGGCAAGAGTGCAAAGGATGGGCTGAGGAGCGACTCCCTGCAGGGGAGGAGGCGATAGGTTCAGCAACTCTGGGGTAAGCAGGATCCAAAATGACTCTTTAAAATGTTCATCCTGAGTGACTCAGAATGATTGTATTCCTTACTAAGGAAGTTTTGTTGAGAAATGATTTGGGAAATAAATGTATTTTGTTTGAGGTTGTGAAGAAATGTCTGTATGAAAAAGTGAAAAGTCAGGAAGTAGGGAACCAGGTAAAAAGGTGATTGCACTGTTCCAAGTTCAGTAAAACTGAGCTGTGATGGCAAGAGTGCAAAGGATGGGCTGAGGAGCGACTCCCTGCAGGGGAGGAGGCGATAGGTTCAGCAACTCTGGGGTAAGCAGGATCCAAAATGACTCTTTAAAATGTTCATCCTGAGTGACTCAGAATGATTGTATTCCTTACTAAGGAAGTTTTGTTGAGAAATGATTTGGGAAATAAATGTATTTTGTTTGAGGTTGTGAAGAAATGCCTGTATGAAAATAGCTGGTAACAGCACGCTGATATGGTGTGTTTTAAGCTACAGGTTATGACCCTTCCAAGTAGGTCTTGAAATTACATGAAAAATAAAAATGTTTTTAAAATGAAATCAAATAGGGAAAAAAAAACAGAATGATAGTATTGTTTTTTCAAGACACATATTTGTTGGATATGTATATGTCATAAGTTGCCAAGGGAAATGTTCTAACTATGGGTTGCAATTGAAGTGTTGGAAAACCTCTGGCCAACTTGAAGATGCTCAGCTAGATCTCTGAAGAGACCAGGGTTGTGGATAAAGGCTTTGAAGTTATGAGGTAAAGAGCTCCCTACGGTTGAAAGGATGTGAAGTCCAAGTGAGGAGACGCACCATATCTTAGGAAATGTTCACATATAAGGAGATGATGGGAAAGGAACAAGGAGATGAAAGAGTAAGTATAGTACAGTTTACGTTAGAACTTAGGTTTCCATTGGGGAGAGAGTGCCTTTAATAAATATTAAACATTTATGCTTAATTATCCACTCCACTAACTACTCTTGCCTGGAAAATCCCATGGATGGAGGAGCCTGGTAGGCTGCAGTCCATGGGGTCGCGAAGAGTCGGATACGACTGAGCGACTTCCCTTTCACTCTTCACTTTCATGCATAGGAGAAGGAAATGGCAACCCACTCCAGTGTTCTTGCCTGGAGAATCCCAAGGAAGGGGGAGCCTGGTAGGCTGCCGTCTATGGGGTCGCACAGAGTCGGACACGACTGAAGTGACTTAGCATAGCATAGCATAAAACTATATAATAACCAGGGCTTCCCTGGTAGCTCAGCTGATAAAGAACCCACCTGCAATGCAGGAGACGCCAGTTCGATTCCTGGGTCAGGAAGATCCTCTGGAAAAGGGATAGGCTATCCACTCCAGTATTCTTGGGCTTCCCTTGTGGCTCAGCTAGTAAAGAATCCACCCACAATGAGGGAGACCTGGGTTCAGTCCCTGGGTTGGGAAGATCCCCTGGAGAAGGGAAAGGCTGCCCACTCTAGTATTCTGGCCTGGAGAATTCATGGACTACAGTCCGTGGGGTCGCAGAGTCAGACACAACTGAGTGACTTTTGCAACAACCTGCATAAACCTATATACATGATATAACATCAAGTACCATGGCAGTGTGTCAAAGGAATTCAATTTAAGATTTCCAGGAAGGCTTCCTCTCAGAAGTGACATTTGAGCTGAGATGTAGAGGGTAAGTAGGAATTGAGTGCGTGAGAGAGGAAGTGACATGCAGGGGAGAGGGGATGATGTATTCAAGGCAGTGAATAAGACTCTCTTTTTATGAAGGGTGCAGAGGTGTGAGACAGAGGCTGGGACAGGCAGTCCAGAGCCAGACTGTGCAAGATCTCATAGACCACGCTAGGGAGTCTGACCATTATTCAGAGACCCAGCAGAAACCACTGAATGATTTTAACAGCTGTGGATGGGAGGGATGAGATGATCAGATGGCATTTTGAATTAATCACTCTGTAGTGAAGAGAAAGATTCAGTGGATCAAGAGTGAATGAGGGAGGCCAGCCTGGAAACCTTTGCCGAAGTCAAGGTGGGCAAAACTGTTGCCGGAATTAAAGGTGGTGGCCGTTGAGACGTGGAAAAGCAGATGAGTACAGAAAATTGACAAGATCTTCCAAGGAATCCATCACAGGGTGAAGAAGGAGGGAGGCATGCGTGAGTGTCCTGTAAGTGTCTGGTTTGCCCAGTGGATGGGTGGCAGGGCCAATCAGCTATATGGGAGCGAAGGAAAAAGGACTCAGTGGTTTTGCTCTGAATTTAGTTTTGTTGGGGAGGGGCATGGGTGGGGTGGAGAGGAGGGTGTGTGTTTTGTTTGGGCAGAAGTTTCAGGTGTCTGGAGCTATCTGGGTGGAGATGTTGGGAAGGCAGTAGGTACACAGAAACCACAACAGGTCTGGCTGAAGAAAGCAGTCGGGAAACATCAGGCTGTTTGCAGATAGTTATAGGAGCGGTGGAAGTTGATGTGAAGAGCACGGAGTGAGGAGAAGTAGAAGCTAGGTGTAGGGGGCCACCAGGGAGGAGAAGACGCAGGAGCAGCTCGTGGCAGGGATGAACGTCTCGGCGTCTCGGTCTCGGCTCAAACACGCCTTCCCAAAGCACCCGCGAACACCTGCCTGTGCACGTCCGGCGCCGCCTCTCACCACCTCGCTGATATCTTCCTTACGTCATACTGAAAGTTTAAATGATGCGTTTGTACTTCTTTGCTTGACTGACGCTCCCACTCAACCGCACTGAGCAAAAGCTTGTTTATTTTCTCTACTCGTGGCTCTCCAGAGCCCACCACAGGGCCTGGCACAGAGTGCAGTGTGGGTTCAGAGATACGTGTTTGAATGAAGGGGTGGTGCAGTCAACCAGGCCATCAACCAGGAGGTCAGCTGGAGCCATTAGAAGGAAATGTGGAGAGCTGTGCCCACAGGCAGTGGGGGGAGAAGACTCTCATAAGGAAGGAGGGTCCCCAGCATGGATGGCTGCTAAGGCCACATAAGATGGGTTTAGGTACATTGATGTCCCTGAGTGCTGGGTACTGATGCCAGCTTTAGCCAGATGGAAATGGGGTGAGGAGAGGGCTTGCCTTGCGGGCCTGGGGCCTTGGCTTCAGGCTAAAGCTGCTTCCGTCACACTGAACCGAGACCACAGGCATGCCGTCACAGCACACACACACCCTGACGACCAGCCCACGTCCTCTAGGCTCCGTTATAGCAGCAGCAGCATCTTACCCGGTGGCCTTGACCTTCTGAGCCCAGGCTTTCAGCCTCAGGTGATCAGTGTGCAGGCAGCTGAGAAGTTTCCGTCACTGCCCAGACACATTCCTACACCCACCCCTCCATTCAGCTCTCTGAAACTATTTTTCATGAGATTAAGCAAGTGACCCACACTCCAACAAAATTTCTTACTCAAGAAACTTGGGGAGTTGTAGGGCAAACCCCCTCCAGTGGATGGGGAGGGTAGTGGGGTATATCTTCACCGCGGGCATCCCAGGGAATGGGATGGGGGGAAATCCCCTGTATCCACTGAGGGGAATCCCCTGTATCCGGGTGCCCCCACGGGAGCCAGTGTCTGCCCGTCTGCACCAGGAGCAGGCTTTGTTTTCCCAAATCATGTATTTTTGCCTTTCCCTCAGTAAAAATGCATGTTCGTTATAGCTGGTGGTAGTTGCATTCCCAACAAGCCTGGTCTCCTGCAGGGAAGGGACCCTTGTCTGCCTGGGGCCCGTGTGTCTTCTCTGCCCGCAGTAGGAGCCATCAGTCATTCAAGGAGCCGCTCGCTGAATGCCGTGCTAGGGCTGGGTATGTGAGACCCAGAATCTGCCCTCAGATCGCCCTGCTCGCAGGCTCACACCCTTCATCCCCAGAGTGACATCCCCACTTCTGACTGGCAGGCCTGTGGAGCCTGGAGAGCCCCCACCTCAAGCCTTGCCCTTCCCGACTCTTCCTGCTTCCTTCCCGCTCTGGCCGCACCGGCCTTCCCTGCTATCCCTCAGACCTGACCAGCATCTCTGACCTCAGGGTCCCTGCATCCACTGAGGCCTGCTCGTCCCTTCTCTCACAGTCAGTCTGCTCTCCCCTCATCACAGCCTCCCCCGGCCCCTCGTGGGGTCCTGGACGGTCCCTCACGCGCATGCTGCCTGGCCTCCGCTCCGCACATTTGCCCCTCCCTCCTCGCCCCCCTCATCCCTCCTCAGCGCACTTAGCCCTCCGTGACGCCTCCTCCCCTGTGCCCCTCCCCCCCACCTACTCTCCCCTCATCACAGCCTCCCCCGGCCCCTCGTGGGGTCCTGGACGGTCCCTCACGCGCATGCTGCCTGGCCTCCGCTCCGCACGTGTGCCCCTCCCTCCTCCCCCCCTCATCCCTCCTCAGCGCACTTAGCCCTCCATGACGCCACCTCCCGTGTGTCTTTACTTCCTTGTGTATCACCAGTCTTGGTCAGTCCTTGTGCTGGAATGCCAGCTCCACGTGGGCAGGGACTTTGACTCTTGGACATAGCAGTGCCCACTCACAGGAGGCTTCCAGAGCGGTGAGTGACAGGGAGCGACTTGGAGCTTGTGGTTGTTTGGAGGATGCAGAGGGAACATGGGGTGCCTGCCAGTGGAGCACACCAGAAGATGGACAGGGCCCACAGCCTCTGGTGGGAGCGTCAGAATGTGCCGGAAGTCACACCTAGGCTGACAGCCGAGGGATAAGTGGGAACAAGCGGGCACAGAGGGGGTAGGAGGAGAGTGCAGTGGGCACCGGAAGGCAGGCCTGGGGACAGCAGGAGGAGCAGCTCACGAAAGCCCAGCAGAGCACAGCCCCTGCACATCCATCAGAACTGGGTGGCTGCCTCTTCTTACTCCCTTGCTATTTTCCAATTCAATTGCTTCAGCAGGGAAAAAAGCTTCCATTTATAAATACCTTTATAGGAAATCATTAAAACACATCCATTTCATTATGACTGCTGTATTTGCAAACCTCCATTAGCCACCCAGCTTGGCTAATTTTGAGCTGGATTTTACATACCGAGTTGGCTGCAGTATATTTGCCGATTTCCATTTAAGATAATAGGAGTAGTCCCTTCATCAGAAATCACTTGTCTTTTGTGTTCAAACCCACTTCAAACCATCAGAACTGGGTGGCTGCCTCTTCTTACTCCCTTGCTATTTTCCAATTCAATTGCTTCAGCAGGGAAAAAAGCTTCCATTTATAAATACCTTTATAGGAAATCATTAAAACACATCCATTTCATTATGACTGCTGTATTTGCAAACCTCCATTAGCCACCCAGCTTGGCTAATTTTGAGCTGGATTTTACGTACCGAGTTGGCTGCAGTATATTTGCCGATTTCCATTTAAGATAATAGGAGTAGTCCCTTCATCAGAAATCACTTGTCTTTTGTGTTCAAACCCACTTCAATAAGCTGGCTCCAGGGCATGGTCCTCAGAGCCTGGACAAGGAAACCCGCAATGTAGAAGTTGCTTTGACCTACCTAAGCAGTCTTGTACAGGAGAAAGGTCCCGATGGTGTCCCGTTGCATCCTCAAGTAAACTGCATTACCTCTGTTCAAACCTAGACACAAAATCATTTGTAAAATAAAGATAATTAAGTAGACAAAGATAAAGTAGGAGTTATGGCTTGGGATTTCTGTCTCCTCACCTTGGCAAAGAGTTCTCGTTGAAAGGGAGGCTGCAGATCATGGCTGACGTGGTTTGTTCACTTACTTTGTGTTGAGCATTGACAGGCATCCTCAAGTTCGGTCCTCAGTCTTAAAGGAGGCACTATAGAGCTCCTCACCTGTGAAACTGAGATAACAGGAGTTCAGAGAGGGCAAGTCACTTGTCCAGCCTGCACAGCTAAGCACTTGCTTTCGTTCCTGACACCCATGTATCTATAGGTGGGTTTCCTTTCACAGGAAAACATGCCTTTGGCTGGTGTGCTCTGCTTACCACCATCCTGTGAGGTCTCTAGAGCTGGTGGCAGAATTTAGGGAGCCACTGTCTGATCAGAGCTCCGGGCTTACTAGCACAGTGCCTGCTGCTCATCTGAGATGCTGCAG
>SJYC01084873.1:0-10695 GCA_006408675.1 Madoqua kirkii
ATGTTTAAAGGAGAATCAGATTCTTGGTAACCTGATTCTGAAACTTTGCAAAACCAGTCCACAGGTTAGCAACGTTAGACAGGACAGAAACTAGCACCCTGGGCTAGTAGCCCAGCCCTGTGCTACTTTTTTGGGTGGGGGGAGGTCTCTGTTAATTGGGCAATTTAGTCTTTCCCAAGAAGTTCATGAAAACCCCTGAAAACCAAGCCCAGGGCAGGCTGAGAGGTTTCAAACAGTGACTCACAGAAGGCTGAGGTGACTGTCCTTCCTTGCGAGGATATGAGCCTGGTCAGACAAGGCCTGTCCCTGTCTGTGAATGTGACCATGGCCATGTGGCCGAGGAGGCCACCTAAAATCATTCCAAAATTTTCCCTAGAGAGGAACCAAGCTTGAGAGCAGGCAAGATTATTGCCCCACGTCATCTTGTGTCACTTTGGACTATTTCCCTCAAACCACTGTTCAGTGTTTTGCAGCCCACAAAGGAGACTTGAGATATAAGACAGATCTGGAAAGCCACGGATCACGTTTGTTCAGAATGAGCTCTCTTGCCTCTTAGGTTCAGGAACTCCTAAGATAATGAAGCGCAGGTCGCTCAGTCGTGTCCGACTCTTTGTGACCCCATGGACTATACAGTCCATGGAATTCTCCAGGCCAGAATACTGGAGCAGGTAGCCTTTCCTTTCTCCAGGGAATCTTCCCAACCCAGGGATCAAAGCCAGGTCTCCCACATTGCAGGCAGATTCTTTACCAACTGAGCCACAAGGGAACCCCCTTCTAAGATAAGCAGCCTTTATTTTCTAAACAGACTCTATCTCCTTAGGTTGGATTGTTCTTTCAGTTGGAACTCATATTTTCCCTTAAAACCAGCAACCTATACCTCTCACCTTTTGAGATGGACTGCTCTCCGTCTGTGGAATGTGTATCTCTCATGATAAATCTAGTTCTTACCTAGGGGGAAAAGACACCAAAAACTCCCCAGCGTCACAGACGTAGAGAACGGACGTGTGCAATAGAGGGCAAATGAGAGGGTGGACGAACTGAGAGAGTAGCATTGAAACGTATGCCTTGCCGTGTGTGAAGCAGATAACCAGTGGGAGCCAGCTATGGAACTCCGGGAGCCCAGCCCGGCACTCTGATGACCTAGAAGGGTGGGATTCTGGGGGAGGGCGGGAGCGGGACATATATATACTTACATCTGATTCACGTCGTTATATGACAGAAACCAACCCAACATTGTAAAGCATTTTCCAGATAAACTTTTTTCTTTTTAAGTCACACAGGAGTGTTAGCTTCCCAAAGCAGCCTCAGAAAGCCTATTTTATGGGTAAGGGAAATAAAGTGCAAGCGCTCAGAAGTCTTGACGCAGGCCCAGCCGATGCTGTGGACCTTGTTTTTGGGAGGAGAGGTTCTATGCACATCTTCCGCTTTCTCCTGCCGCTTTGGAAGTGCCCCGCCACAGGCAGAGCCCCGGGGCCTGGGCTGACCCCCAGTGTGTCGGCCTTGTTCACTCCCGGGACTGGAGCCTGCCTGCCTCTTGAGCTGAGACGGACGATCCAGCCTGGGGGAAAGGCCCACTTGACCTGAAGGGTTGTGAGCTTTGGGGGAAATGCTCAGAGGTGGGGTCCGCGAGCTGGGCAGGCAACCGGGGGGCCTTAGGGTGCAGTGAGGGGCTGGGGTTTGTCCTCTAAGTACACTTCTAACTGTGTCTTCAGGGTAACCTCTCAGAGGCACAGGTGCAGAGCCATCTTGAAGGTTGTGCATGGAGAATGCCAAATCACATCCTCTTTCTGCCCCTAAGGCTCCTCACCTTTGCAGTACTGGGTATTTTCTTACTCTTAGTTCAGTTCAGTTCAGTTCAGTCGCTCAGTCATGTCCAACTCTTTGCAATCCCATGAATCGCAGCACGCCAGGCCTCCCTGTCCCATCACCATCTCTCAGAGTTCACTCAGACTCAACGTCCATCGAGTCCGTGATGCCATCCAGCCATCTCATCCTCGGTCGTCCCCTTCTCCTCCTGCCCCCAATCCCTCCCAGCATCAGAGTCTTTTCCAATGAGTCAACCCTTCGCATGAGGTGGCCAAAGTACTGGAGTTTCAGCTTTAGCATCATTCCTTCCAAAGAACACCCAGATCTGATCTCCTTCAGAATGGACTGGTTGGATCTCCTTGCAGTCCAAGGGACTCTCAGGAGTCTTCTCCAACACCACAGTTCAAAAGCATCAATTCTTTGGCGCTCAGCTTTCTTCACAGTGCAGCTCACATCTATCATGACCACTTACTCTTAAAGCTGTGCCAGTTCAAGTGGTTAGTCTTCACAGAAGTAGGATGATCATATGTGCACTTGAACTTCTCTCTGTTTGTTAAAGCCTTGCTCTCTGGAGACCCCTGGCAGAACTCTTCTGCCTCCGAGGCCGGGGTGGAGTGGGTGATGGGGTCGTGTGAGGGCTGTGGCAGCTGAGAGGAGGGTCCTGAGGGGGCAGGGGTGAGCCTTCACACTGTCGACGGCTGAGTGTACTGCTGTAGAAAAACACACTACATCAAAACTGCACAGTGGCAACAGCAAAGACGGAACACACCCCCAGCTGGTGAGATGTGCTAAAGTGAAAGTCTCTGGGGAAAGAAGCACTGAGGAGGCTCTGCCCTCCCAGGAAAGTCAGGGCCCAGCAAGAGAGGGGCTGGCTCCTGGTGCTCACACCCTGAGCAGTGTCTGTGTTCTTGGGGGTGATGTGGGTGGCATTCCTGTTCCTGTAGCTGGTTGAGAGATCAGTCATCATACTGGCCCCTGAGTTAATCTAGCCATCTGACCTCTTTGCCTTGAGGGTTGCAGTATTTGTTTTCACCTCAACTTTTTATTTTGAAAGACTTTAAACTTGCATAAAAGACACAATGAACCCCCTAAACCCTTTGCCTAGACTCACCAATGGGTAACATTTTACATTTGGTATTTTTCCCTCTTACACTTGGAGAACCTTTTTTTCTGAGCAGTTTGACAGTGAGAGGCAGACACCATGCTTCTTCACCCTAAATATATGAGCACCAGCCTCTTAAGAACAGGGACCTTCTCAGTCCTAACCACAGCACCTTTAGCCCACCTGAGAATCTGACCACGGGAGGAACTCTAACTACCTGTGGTCCACATATAAACTCCCAACATGCCCCATTCCCGCCTTCTGTCACCGTTGCTCAGTGTCCAGGATCCGTCAGGGCTCACACATCTGTTTGTTACCGTGTCTTTCTTCTCTCTTTATGTAGAACAAGTACCCACATATTTTTTTCTCACTACACAGACATGTAGAGCAGGCCGGGTTAGCGGTGTCATAGAAAACCCCGCGGTCTTCATGATCTGATTGTTTTCTTATTTGAGGTTAACATTTTTTTGCAAGGATATGCATAGGTGATATGCATGTGTCCTCACTACTGAGTTGCAGCTGGAGGTACAGAGTGTCCATTTGTCCACTGCTTGTGACGTTAGAGTGCTTTTAGACTATAGCGTCATTCTCATGAGTCCTCTTCAGTAGACACAGGCTCTGTGTACGTGATGCAGAGTGTAACTTCTGTGAATACTTTCTTAGTCCTTTCCTCTCAGCCCCTTCTGTCTTCTTTTCGGCACTTGGACCCAGAAGTTGACTGTTCTGTCATTTTCTCTGTTGTTTTGTCCTGGCTTTGTCGGTTCCTTGCTGGAGTTAGGGAGGGCCATGCTGCATGCAGAGTGGATAGGAGGGCTAAAAAGGAGGCCTAAACCCTCCTGGGTTCAGCCAGTTTCAGCAGTGGGGCCCAGCATGACCCAGGCTGCTCCCTCCCTAGGATGTCACCTCTCGCCTCTTAGCAGAACATCTGTCTTGATGCTGGGAGAACCTGTAGCTCTTTCTTGCACTTCAGTGGCTTTACAAGGCGTGACATGTGCCTGGTAAGAACAGCACTGGGGGGCTGTGGGTCAGCCCTTGGAAGGCCACATGGGCTCTAGTTACAGCCTGACATGCCACGCTCACACCGGAGGGCTTGCGGGCGTTTCCCAGTAGGCCTACAGCTGCTTCTGTTTCTCAGACCAGCTGAGATTCACTGTGGCTAATATCCCTGCCTTCCATGGAAGCATCCTCCTTGAGGATCCCTCTTATTACCTGAAGGCCTTCCTCCGCTTTAGCAGCCTGTGGTCTCTCACGTGATAGGTCTTTGACTTGAAGATATTTGGTCAATAAGCAGCCTCACAAAAGCTTGATGCTTTTAAAAGTTGGCTTAGAACAAGCTTTCATTTCTTTCACACTTTTAACTCACGTGGACTTTATTAAGCACTCCTCCATGCCTGGTGGTCTGAGCATCTCCAAACACGAGGATGGATGAACAGAGTCCCCATTCCCCAAATCCAGGCTTTGTAGGGTCCATGTTTCAGATACCAGGTAATTACAGGGAATATGATGCCTCAAAGAAAGAAATAGGAGACTATAGGCAATCAGGGAAGGCTTCCTGGGAGAGGAGACGTTAAGGCAAAGCTTGAAAAAGAGCCGTTATGGGCCTCCCTCATGGGTCAGTGGTGAAGAATCTGCCCGCCACTGCAGGAGACACGAGTTCACTCCCTCTTCTGAGAAAAGCCCACATGCTGTGGAGCAATCAGCTCTGGGGCCATAACTGTTGAGCCTGTGCTCTAGAGCCTGGGAGCCTCGACTCCTGAAGCCTGCGTGCTCCAGAGCCCAGGATCCGTGACCAAGAGAGACCCCTCCAGGGAGAAGCCCGGGCACTGAAACTAGAGAGCAGCCCCCGCTCACCGCAGCCAGAGAGAGCCGACGCCGTGGTGAGGAGCCGGCACAGCCGGAAACAGATCAGTAAGTTCCGAAAGTCCAGTGTCTTTGAAAAAAAATGAAACCATGGTGAAGAAGAGAATGAGAGGCTTCCAAACTCAGCGCATACGTCACTCAAGAGAGTGCCGAGCCCTCGGAGTAGTTACATTTGAAGTTGGGACAATATTTTGGAGCAGATATCTTCTGATAAACACTCGCTGCTTGAAATCAGAGGAACAGGGGAATATTTCTACTTTCGAGTCTCTTCAGCTGTATTTTTATTTGGGTTAGGGTTTTTTGCCGGGGGTTCAGGAACAGTAGGACCAACTTTTAACACTGGATCCAAAATGAACCAGTTCTCGTATAGTTTATTGCATACAACACTGGGGAGAGGCCTGGTCGATCCTGAGGGAGAAAGAGGAAAACTTGCTTTGCCCACCAGTGTTTGTTTAAAGCAGCACTGCTGATGAGGCTTCATCCCCGTAGCCGAGAGGTCCTCTGACCTCCTTCCCAGGTTTCCCACGTACTTCGGTCTCCCTCAAACAGCAACATAAAAACCTAAGCTCTAGGATCTCATTAGAAAAATAACCTGAGCTGCCTCTTCCAATTAGAAGTGTTACTGGGATCCGGGAAGGGTGCTGTTGTTTAGAAAAGACAGCAGCAGCAGCTGCAGCGAGGAAAGTGGGCAGAGCAATGGAGAGTGCAGCCTGCCGACTCCAGAGGGGCCACTGCTGCCACTCCACACGTTGCTGTCGTGGGAGGAGCTGGGCCCATGATTGCCCCACCTTCTAATTTTACAGAAATAGCTGTAAATTCTAATAATGTTTAAATGTTGGCAATTAACTCAAGAATCATTTTGGTTTTGTTTTTAAAAAAAAGGTTGGGCCAGGTATCAAACCCTAACATCCAATGAAAACACCTTTTTGGCTACTGGAGGTTAGTTTGCTCCTCTGGTTCTCTGCTTGAAGGGAGACATCATTCCATTTATCCTTCTGTGTCCTAGTTTCATCTTTACAGCTAATTAGGCAACTGGAAGGCAGAGTGCCAAGACTGTGTGAGCTTAGTCTATGCCAAAATTCCCTTCACATTGTACTTGAATGGTCTACAGCTTAAAGTTAATTGAAAATTAGCATCAGAAGAAGACACATGAAATCTGCATGTGTGAGCTGTGGCTGAAGAAACTGGCAGTCACATCGCTTCGCACCACCTATGCCGTCTCGTGCACCTGAATTCTTGGAGCATCTATTGCCGTCTCCTTTGTTATGCTTCCTCCTCTCTGACAGGAGATCTCTAATTTTTGCCCTGGTCACTGAGAAACTCAGGACTAAGAAGAAGAGTCAGCCGCAGCAGCTTTGCTAGCCCCATCTGCTTCCTCAGTCTGTCTCTGATCCCAGTCTGGTGTTTTCCGAAATGACCTCTGGGGGAGAAACATGTGTTTGATACAAAGAGCACCCTCTCTGCCCCACAGATATGGAACCGAGCCGTCGCCTTTCCTCCAGGAGGCACGGCACAGCCGAGGGGCCGCGGTGGGTCTTCCTCTGGTGACCCTGCACCCCAGTGACCCTGAGAACATTCAGAGTTGTGCAGCCACCGCCACTACCCATTCCCAGAACTTTCTTAGCCTCCCAGACAGAGACTCTGTTCATCAAGTAGTATTGCCCCACTCGCCCAACCCCAGTAACCTCCCTTCTGCTTTCTGTCTCTATGAATTTGCCTGTCGGGTACCTCATATAAATGGAAACATACACTTGTCCCTCTGTGACCGACTTAGTTCACATAGCCTAATATTTTCAAGGGTCATCCGTGTTGTAGAAGTATCAAACTTCTGTTCCCTTTAAGGCTGAGTCGTATTGATTGTGTGTTTATGTTGTGTTTTGCTCATCTGTTCATCTATCAACAGATAACTTGGATAATTCCATCCTTTGACTCCTGTGAATCACGCTGCTGTGAACATTGGCTTAACCGTTTTAAAGTGTACTGGTCCATGCTGTTCATTGTATTCATATTGTCATGCAGCAGAGCTCCAGGACTTTTGCTTTTACCGTAGAGAACTGATAGTGTACCCATCAAGCAGTGCCTGCTCCCACCCTCACCCTCCAGCCCCTGGTAACCACCATCTTACTTTCTGTCTCTGTGAACTTGACCACCTTAGACACCCCATGTAAGTGGAATCATAAAGTATTTATCTTTTTATATTGCTTGTTTCCCTTAGCTTAATGTCTTGAAGGGTCATCCACGTTGTAGCAGGTGTCAAAGTTTCCTTCCTTTCTAAAGCTGAATAATACTTCATTGTATGTATATACCACACTTTGTTTACCCATTCATCTGCCAATTGACACTTGTGTTATTTCCGTCTTTTGGCTATATGAACAATGCTGTTATGGGCGTGATATACAAGGACCTGTTGGAGGTCTTGCTTTCAGTTCTTTCGGACTTGTACCCAGCGGTGGAATTGTTGGACCACGTTCTTCAGTTGAAGAACTGCCATGCTGTTTTCCAAAGCAGTTGCACCATTTTACTGTCCCCACCAGCAGTGCCAAGGACCCCAGTTTCTCCACTTCCTCACCAACACCTGTTATTTTGTGTTGTTGTTGTGGATAGTAGCCATCCTCTTGGGCCTGTGATATTTCGCTGTGGCTTTGATTTATAAATGAGGCACCTTTTTGTCTGTTCTGGAATACTTGTTCCCTGTCTGAGCTTGTCTTGCACCTCTGGTCCCTTAACTGACACCTTTGGTCTTTTACAAAGACTCCGACTTCCTTGACCTTCAATGTGGAAGCTCCCGTGCCTGGGAGGGAGCTGACTGTGCAGGGCATTGGAGGCCAAGGGAAGGAACTGAAGATGTGTTCTCAGTCTGCATTTAGAATACGCCACAGACTGAGGGATAAGGCCACTCATGTAGGGTGAGTGGTGGTGAAGCGACAGCGTTGACAGGGCACCCAGAGTATCTGTCCTGTCGGCCACCCTGTCATCCTGTGAGGCCCTGAACCAGGAACACCGACAAAAGACAGCCAGGTGTCACCTGATCACTAGTGGGGCTTGTGTGAAAGCTGTGGGTAGAAGGCAGGAGTGTGTGGGGCTCATCATCAGTCTGTGTGATATGCGCTGGGCTTCCTAAGACCAAGGAAAACATCTGTTGTTCTCTGAGTGCACAGAAGATGCCCCTGAGCTGCAGTCTGCATGTTAACTGAAATGCCTCCTTCCGTCTTCTTGATGCCATGTCCCGGACTTGCTTCGTGGTATCTGTGCTTACTTTCCCCAGCATGGTGGTGGACAGCTGGGAGAGAGGGTCATGGCTTTTGCCACGTACACCTGTGAGCTCCCAGAGTTGAGAGTCTGGTGTTCATCTCTGTACCCTGCTTCCAGCCTGAGGCCAGGGCTCCTCAGCTGGTTCAAGAATGAGAAAGACTGATCAGATCCCCACACTTTCCTCCTGTTCCCTGTAGCCCAGCGTACTCAGGACCCAGTCTGGTGGCACCTTCTCCAGGCCTGCTGTGAAGGCCCCTCAGCAGACATGTCCAGGATGATCATTTCATCAGGTGGGGCTATGCTAGGGAAACCTTATGAATGGCTGAACAGAGGCATCTTCCTTCTTTGCCCAGCTCAGGAGCATTTACTCACACAAATAATTCAGGAGTGTGTGTTAGCTTCAGCTCAGGGTACCAGGAAACCCAGCGCCACAAGGTGAATGATCATTTGGAGAAACTTCTCTGGTTGTTAATGGAATTAACACACATTTCCACAGCATACGTGGGCACTCAGGAGCACCACTCCTGACTCTGAACCTCTTTGTCCTGAGTTAGTGGTGGGCACCTACCCTCCATCTCCAGAGTACTCGTGCAGTGGGGGCTGTCCTCCTGTTGTCTGCAGCTCAGCACATGACCCATATTGAGGACAGAAAAACATAAGGTGCATGTAAAACATCTGCTGTTGACAGTCTGTGTTTCTAGTCTTGTTGGCTCTTAAATATGTAATGATGTGGTGTTTAGATCTGCTCACTTTAAAAATAGCTTGTGACAGCCTATCCTGTGTTGGAGATAAAGTGAGGAGGAAGATCAAAGTCCCTTCTTTCTTGACGCTTACACTTGAGTAGAGGACATAACCCACACCTACATCAGAGCAGATAGTGATACTTGCCATGGAGAAGATAGGAGCACAGGACAGGGACTGAAGGGGCAGAGGTGGAGCCCTGTGCCTCAGACAGAGAAGAGCTTGGAGAGAAGGTGGCATTTGAGCTGAGAGCCGAATGTAAGAGGAGATTTGGGTGGAAATCATTCTCAGCAGAGGAAACAACAAAAGAAAAGGAAGCTTTAGGACAGATGGGAGATTGGCATCTTCCAGGGATGGAGAGGAAGCAGGAGTGTGAATATAGCATAGTGATGAGGCGGAAGGTTGACAGAGGAGACAAGGACCAGCGAGACCATTGATTCCCACCATGAGCGCATGTTAGAGTTATCTGATGAGCCTAAAAATTTTTTCCAGTGCCGAAACTCCCCCCCCTGGAGATTGTGATCTAACTGGCCTGGGTGGGGACTGGACACTGGTGTTTTATAAAGGCTCCCCTGGGAATTCCATGGTACACCTGGGTTGAAACATCAACAGCATTGATCATGCAGTCTTATAGACTCTGGCAATGAGTTTAGACTTCAGCTGAATGAAGGGGAAACCATATAATGGTTTCCATATAATGGCCAGTGGAGTAACATGGTCTGGCTTATGTCTTTAAGAGACTCACTTTAGCTACAGTGTAGGGACTAGAGGTGGGAGGTTATTCAGGTGGTTCAATGGAGAGATAATGGTGGCTTGGACCAAGAGTGGTGTCAGTGAAAATGGTCCGAAGAGGTCAGTTTGGGGGTTTTTAGAGGTTACAATCACAAGATGGATTGGGTCTGGGGTGTAAACACAAGGAAATCAAGGTATCATGAGAGTCAACCAGAATAATTGGGTGGATAGTATTGCTATTCACAGAGCTGGGAGAGGTGGAGAATACAGTTTGGAGAAGAGGGGGAATCATTTTCATTGGTTGCAGGGAAAGCATCAGACCTCTCTTCTGTCTGGATTTAGGTGCTTGTAGATATAAGGCTCCCCTGTAGATACTGGGGCTTCCCTGGTGGCTCAATGGTAAAGAATCTGCCTGCAAGTGCTGGAGACATGAATTTGATCACTTGGTCAGGAAGACCCCCTGGAGGAGGAAATGGCAACCTACTCCAGTATCCTTGCCTGGGAAATTGCATGAACAGAAGAGCCTGATGGGCTACAGTCCATGGGATCACAAAGAGTTGAACGTGACTTAGCTAAACAACAGATACAGGCAATCAGATAAAACTGAACAAAATATTCTGAGAAGTCCTCTTATTGTACTGCTGAGAGTTTCTTGAAGCCTTCTCCAGGTAAGCATCAAAGGCAACTGGCTGTTTTATTGCATGGAACCAGTGATGAGAAAAGACGAGAAGGAAAGTGTGAAGACTTGAAGCTTCTTTCATGGATGTAAGGGAAAGGTATCCTTTGGTAAATTACTATACTTAACAGCTGTCTTGCTATAAGAATTGAATGGTGTAATGATACATAGAATCCAAAATAGGCTGAGATATGCCAGCAAATTTGGAAAATTCAGCAGTGGCCACAGGACTGGAAAAGGTCAGTTTTCATTCCAGTTCCAAAGAAAGGCAATGCCAAAGAATGCTCAAACTACTGCACAACTGCACTCATCTCACACGCTAGTAAAGTAATGCTCAAAATTCTCTAAGCCAGGCCTCAGCAATACATGAACCATGAACTTTCAGATGTTCCAGCTGGTTTTAGAAAAGGCAGAGGAACCAGAGATCAAATTGCCAACATCTGCTGGATCATGGGAAAAGCAAGAGAGTTCCAGAAAAACATCTATTTCTGCTTTATTGACTATGCCAAAGCCTTTAACTGTGTAG
>SJYC01084874.1:0-27544 GCA_006408675.1 Madoqua kirkii
GACGACAAAGGATGAGATGGCTGGATGGCATCACGGACTCGATGGATGTGAGTTTTGAGTGAACTCCGGGAGTTGGTGAAGGACAGGGAAGCCTGGTGTGCTTCGATTCATGGGGTCGCAAAGAGTCAGACACGACTGAGTGACTGAACTGAACTGAACTAATTGTAGTACATTTGACTTTAAGGAGATTTTTCCACCAACAAAATTATCTTTTAAAATACATCTTTTTCACATTAAGATTCTAATTAATTTTCTTTTCCTAAACAGGCCTTGGGTGTCTCACAATTAAAAATAACCCAGATTTTAAAGTCAGAATCAAATTATTAGAATTGCTTACAAGGCATTCACATGGAGAACAATATGGAGTTTGTTAAAACAGATTGTTTTTCCTCTGATGGAAGAAGGTGGTATAAACTGCGATGGTAAAGCCTGTTGATTGGTTATACTAGTCAGAAGAAAAAATCCTGATTATAAGCTGACTTAGGGCACAAATTGTTTCTTATACAGTTTCTGTTTTTAAACAACAACAGCAAACCACCTAGTGTCTCTGCTCACTCTGGGGTTTGTTTTGTTCATTTAGTAGTTATCAGATCTTTCTAGCTAAATCTCTTTGTGAAATCAGTCCTTATCTCAATGACTGAGCAGGAAGGTTGACCAGAAGTCCCACAGCCCCTCCTGGGACACTTCTTTGTTCTTACTAGAGAAATTTGAGATGTAGCTGCCTTTGAGTGAAAAGCGAGAGAATGCAGCATGGCATGGCTCTCTAGAAAATGGCCATGGTCTAAACTCCTTAAAGCCTTTGCATTGGCCTCAGGCCTCAAAAGGTGACGAGCCTGGGCAGTTAGTGTTAAACTTTGGCATCCAGCTCCACTGCTGTCCATTGTGCCTAAACAGGTTCTTCTCCATAGTCAAAACAGAGAGCGCTCATGCCCACCTTCCTGCTTAACTCATGTCCACATCCGCTTGCAGATAACTGCAGTGACCTGAACTCGGAGCTGCAGAGGGTGCTGACGGGGCTGGAGAACGTGGTCTGCTGCAGGAAAAAGAGCGGCTGCAGCCTCTCGGTGGCGGAGGTGGACAGACACATCGAGCAGCTGACCACGGCCAGCGAGCGCTGTGACCTGGCCATCAAGGTAGGACCCCTCACCCCACGCCACTCCCTCTGTGTGACTCTCAGATCATATGAGGGAAATGATCAGATTCCTTTCATCTGAAGTGCTGTTTTTCTTGCATATCTATTAGGGGGTGGGGATTTCTAAAAAGGCCATTCTAAAGTTGGTCCACCAGGGAAAAGCTGGAGCCCTGTACATTTTGCTGGGCTGAATCATATCCGAGAAAGTCATTTGATCAATAGTCGAGATCACTGTCTTTGCAAAAATGACTACTTCCTTGGAAGCTATGAGACTAATAGTATTGAACCGTGTCATTTTAGTGTGGTTCATTATACAGCGTTCTGAGGTTGTAAGATTAACTTGGAATTTTATTAAAGCTTTCAGGCTTCTAGAATATTATTTCTAGAGTTATCAATTCACGGTGCTCACAAAAGGCCTGAACGAGTCATCTGTCACGAGCATACTAGATCGGGCCTCAGTCCTGCCCTCGCTGTACATTCACCTTCGGCTTCCCTGGTGGCTCAGATGGTAAAAAAGTAAAAATCTGCCTGCAGTGATACAAGAAGGGAGACCCGGGTTTGATCCCTGGGTAGGGAAGATCCTCTGGAGAAGGTAATGGCAACCCACTCCAGTATTCGTGCTGGAGAATTCCACGGAAAGAGGAGCCTGACAGACTACAGTCCATGGGGTCACGGAGTCGGACACAACTGAGTGACTTTGACTCGCTGGCTCATCTTACTGCCTAGGGAGCACCAGGTGAGAAGAATTTGCTGTATCTGCACAAACTCACCTTGAACCATGGGAGCATCAAGTCCTCTTAATACAGGGCCTCTGGTATCTTTATATTACTTCCCCAGAACTTAGTGACCTAGGCATATCAGTCCACACTGAAAAGTCTGAAAGGAGCCTGTGTCAAGGGGAAATGTGATGTTCTCTGAAAAATGAGGACTAAGGGCCCAACTTTCTATTGCCAAGAATCCTGAATTTCATAGAAGAGCTGTGGTATCTCGAGGTAAACCATGATTCATGTTAATAATACATCTGGTTTCCCATCTTTATTCATCACAATTATAAATATATAGCTGGTGTGGTTTAGGGGGAGCGGCCACTAGTGTTTTTCTCTCTGGACTCTCCAGGCCCTGTATATGATTATAATCTCAGCATGGGTACTAGCCCAAGCCTTAGCATCAAGGGGAAGAGGAAGCCACAGTTTCTGCCAACCAGCAGGGGACACAGCAGGCCCTGGAGCAGGACTGAACAGGGCAGAAGTCTCTGATTTGAGAGGAAGGACAAAGCACTGCATGTGGAAAGTGGCAGCAAGATTTGGGGAACTGTCCTCATCAGGGCACCGATGTGAGCACCCAAGAGCAAGCACCCTGTGCCAGCTAAGTCGCTTCAGTCATGTCCGACTCTTTGCAACCCCATGGACTGTAGCCTGCCAGTCTCCTCTGTCCATAAGATTCTCCAGTTAAGAATACTGGAATGGGTAGCCGTTCAGTTTCCCAAGGAACATCCCAACCCAGAGGCTGAACCCCAGTCTCTTACATTTCTTGCATTGGCAGGCAGGTTCTTTACTGCTAGAGCCACCTGGAACGCCCTGCCCCCTTAGGCCACTCATTTCTGAGACCTGTTTCACATCACATCTCTTCATTGCCTTCTACTCCAACGTGGTAATTCCACCTCTTGTTTCCAAATCATTTGGGGTGTGCTTCCTTTTCCAAAGGACAGTAATCACAAATGAATAGTTTCTGAAAGCGAGCAGAAGTTCTTCCTTTTCTTCAATTTTATATATGTTTCTTCTTCATTAAATACTGATGTTTTCAGTGAGTTTAAAAAAAAACTCTCCTCTCCAAGTACTATCAAGATCCTATTATTTTTAAGCTCATAGCTGTCGTGTTAATTAAACCCCTGCTGTCTTAGAAGCCTCCACAATGAGCTCTCTCTTTTCTGTGTCACTGAGGTTTATTTTCATCTTTTGTATCTTGGAACTAAACGTCATTCACACCTTCTGGTTCTGATACGACCCTATAACCTGAAAGTGGTGATGTGACCTATTGCATCGGTAAGCTGGAACATGGGAAACCTGTGATTTAGGAAATTTCACGTTAGATCGTATATGCAGTCTGCAACTTCGCCTTTGCTTTATCAGGATCACTAACTGGCTTGCCATCTGGTCATGTGTATTCACCAACTCTGGAACGTGGGTGAAGAAGATAAATGTCTGTGTGGCTGTTCCCACTACAGACAGACTTAAATACCAGAAAGAGACAGTGTTTTTCTCATGAGAGGAGACTGCCGGGGAACACAGACCATAACCCAGGCCGTGACAGAGCCTCCTCTGAAAATGGGGAGAGGGTGACTGGGGGGATCGCCCATCTTGATTGCTTTCTGCAGTGAAGTGGCCGTGGAGGCCACCCTCTGTGGACACTCGCCCACGGCTCGCCTGTGTTCTCCCCTTCCCCTTTTTCCCAGGGAACTCACTTGCCTTGTCTCCGTGGCTCTGTTTTCCAGACAGTGGAGGAGATCGAGGGGGTCCTCGGCCGGGACCTGTACCCCAGCCTGGCAGAGGACGGTCCCGGTGGGAGAAGGAGCTGGCAGGGCTGAGGGAGGAGAACGAGAGCTTGACGGCCATGCTGTGCAGCAAGGAGGAGGAGCTGCACAGGACCAAGGCCACCATGAACGCCATCCGGGAGGAGCGCGACCGGCTGCGGAGGAGGGTGAGCGCCAGGCCCTGGCGGGGAGGCCAGCCCGCAGGCGGCGGCTTGAGCCACGGCCGCCCTGAGGGTTCGGTGGCACTTCTCCTCTTGTGAATCACCATACCTTTCCGGGTATGAAGTCATTCTTGAGAGTCGTCTGAAAGTGCTGAGGCGGGCAGGTAGGATTTTTTTTTTTAAAAACTCTTCTCTGCAATCAGCAAATCTTCGTGGATGCTAAAATTTATCCTGGCACAGTGATTCCCAGCCATTCTTTGGGTACTCACATCTTCCCCAAGCTCAGATAAAAGGTTCTAACTTTAAGGTAGGCAAATAATTTACAATTTGCAAAAATATAAAGAATTTTCCACTTTGCAGTTTCTTGTGATCATGTTTCTTTAGATTTATAGTACCTGCTCTTGTATATCCATACTGAGCCTAATATGAAATGTCCTTTAGACTCATTAAAGTTAATGTGAAAAAGTCACTCAGTCATGTCTGACTCTTTGCTACCCCATGGACTATAGTCTATGGAATTCTCCAGGGCAGAATACTGGAGTGAGTAGTCTTTCCCTTCTCCAGGGGATCTTCCTAACCCAGGAATCGAACTGGGGTCTTCTGCATTGCAGGCAGATTCTTTACCAAATGAGCTATCAGGGAAGCCCATTAAAGTTAATAATCCTATATATCTCTCTGTGTGTGTATGTTCTGAGTGTGTGTGTATAATTCCTCGTAGTCACCTCTGCCTGCTAAATGGCCCTATGACCCAAACAGGTTTGAGAACCACTTTGTTTGGTGGGTGGTTGGAAATACAACCATTACTAAAGGAGTTGATGTTTCAGGATAAAAATGCTTGGCAGAGTTGTTAAGCACTCACTTTTCCAAAGATAGAGTTTTTTCTTAGGAACCCACAAGTATTTCTTTGTGTGGCTGTTAATTTGATCTGTCATTGGACTGGAGGTGAAGCAACGAATTCTCCGGTCAGAAACAGTTCCCTTTGAACTTCGCTTTGAATTACGAGGCCTGCTTTATTTACTCTTCTCCATTGTGGCAGAATTAGAAGCTTGCTTTCTGTTGTGCTCTGACTGGTGATTTTGCGCACAGAAGAGGAAAAAAATACATCTTGGGCTTACCATCGCTCTTTAACTTGCTTCACGAAGATCAGTATGTGTACACCATTCCGTTTTTAATCCCCACACAGTTCTCATACTTGCCATTGTGTATGAATATGAAAGAAAGCCCTATTTTTGAATGTTATCAACTCTTTTCCTCATTTATGGCTATTGCCAGCATTTCCTAACGCTCATATCTGAATGTTATTTTGTCTAAACTCACATGCATAAGCTTATTTTCAGAACCCAGCTGTATCAGATGCCAGTCCTGGCAACGGCAGGTGTAAATCGTTGCAGTCAGCAAAGACTTTATCTAGGCAAGCTGAGGACATTCACTTAGTGCTAAGGCCCACGGCACATGTAATTTCCTGGGTTACACTCCCTGATCGTTATGACTAATGCCCTAATTAGGTGTGCTTGCTTTTAGCACGCACATTCTGTTGGTGCTTACTTTGTGAAGGAAATGTTGGTCTTAGGCCTAATTACATACTGTGGTTTAAAAGAAGTTTCCTCCTCGAACTTGAGATACTAAAGCACAAGACAGCACTTGACTGTGACTAGCAAAGGAGAAAAAACCAGTTTCCCTTCATCGAGTATTCTCTCCAGCTCTGGAGGTCAGTCTCAAGGACAGCAGAGTCTAATGGTGTCACCGTCTGTGGCAGGGCTCAGTGACTGCTTGGGGCCACAGCGTGACCCCCCCAAAGCCACTGTGAGTCTCTGGGAAGTTACCTACACTCTCTGTGCCTCAGTTTATTCTGCTGTGAAATGGGGATAATAATATTACCCAGTGCGGGAACACTGTGTAATCCTCATGAATTATCTAAGCGCTTGACGAATGCATGGCATGTAGCAGCTGCTGAGAAACTATCAGTAATTGTTTGGGGTGAAGTCCAGAGTTACCTGTTTGGTAGTCTGGAAAGATTAACACCATACCGCATTTTTTCCCTATAGATCTGAATTTGTACATGGACATTGAATAACTGCACGGACACACAGATACACATACATTGTACTCAAAACTTTTATTCTGATCACATTTATTATCTTGTAAGTTCTGCAGTTAATACAATTTCATATCAATATATATATTTATATTTTAATTACCTCAAAATAAAAATATATTAGGGAACTTGTATGTCTTCTTCACTGGAAATTCCCAGTTTGTATATGTACCCATGAGTTAGATTTATTTCTTTTTATTCCGAGACAGTTGTGGGTGTCAGAATCTGCTCACGGCCGTTGAATGCCGGTTTGCTAGATTTTTCGTGCTGGATCGCTTCTGCCTACCGTGGCCCAGTGTATTTCATTTCCCTGAGAAGAAATCTGTCTTTTGTGGCTGGTTGTCTTCTTCCTCGTGATGTGCAGCTCTGAGGAACGACTGAGGTTTGGTCAGTTCCATCCTTGTGGTTTCACGTGATAACATAGCTGGTTTGCCTTTGTTGTCTTTTTGGCCACTCAGAATCCACAGTTCATCAGAGTTGCCTGGAAATCAGTTTTGTTTTTTATTCATTGCCCTTATTCACTGTATAGAATTTGAACTGATCAGATCAATAGGATTGGTGCTTCCCCGCTTGCCTGTAATTAAACAGAGTGCTCTCGGTAGATTTTCTGAGCCTTGTACATGATTTAATTAAATTAGACCTTTAATGTCAGTGAGCAGATTGGGCTACTTGGCAGAGCAGTAACTAAGGAATAACAGGCAGACAATTTTTATTATTGGTCCCAGCTCATTATTAAATGAGATAATCATTTATTTTTGCATGCTCTGTAATAGAACCACTCATTTCCTCATGCACAAAGAAATGAGTTTAATTTAGGCAAAGTAAAATTAATTACCCTAGAAAGGGAAGCACTTGGCTTTTCATTCATTTTGTAAACATGACTGGTCGTCTCCTCTGTGCTGGGCAGAGGGAATGTACTGATGAACGGGATATAGACCCTGGCCTTGGGGATGTTTGGCAGACAGGCAAGTAAACAGGTCCTTACAATAGCTGTTGTTGTTGAGTCACTAAGTCGTGTCCAACTCTGCAGCCCCATGGACCGCAGCACGCCAGGCTTCCTTGTCCTTCACTCTCTCCCAGAATCTGCTCAAACTCATGTCCATTGAGTCAGTGATACCGTCTAACCATCTCATCTCATCTCCCTTTTCTCCCCCTGCCTTCAGTCTTTCCCAGCATCAGGGTCTTTTCCAATGAGTCAGCTCTTCACATCAGGTGGTCAAAGTATTGAGCTTCAGCATCAGTCCTTCCAATGAGTATTCAGGGTTGATTTCCTATAGGAATGACTGGCTTGATCTCCTTGCAGACCAGGGACTCTCAAGAGTCTTCTCCAGCACCACAATTCGGAAGCCTCAGTTCTTTAGCACTCAGCTTTCTTTATAGTCCAACTCTCACATACATACATGACTACTGGAAAAACCATAGCTTGACTATGTGGATCTTTGTTGGCAAAGTAGTGTGTCTGCTTTTTAATATGCTGTGTACGTTTGTCATGGGTTTCCTTTCTAGGAGCAAACACCTTTGAATTTCATGGCTGCAGTCACCATCTGCTGTGATTTTGGAGCCCAGGAAAATAAAGTCTGTCACTGTTTCCACTTTTCCCCCTTGTATTTGCCATGAAGTGATGGTATCGGATACCGTGATATTAGTTTTTTGAATGTTGAGTTTTAACCCAGCTTTTTCACTCTCCTCTTTCAAATCATAAGAGGTTCTTTACTTTCTGCATTAGAGTGGTATTATCTTCATATATGAGGTTGTTGACATGTCAGCTGAAAGGGAGAAGGAACGGAGAAGACACCCTGAGAACTCACAGAAAGCATCAGCCTCTCTCAGTGATGTATTTATTTTTACCAATTGTTTAGGTCAACTGCCATGTAACATAAATGGTCAGTGTGTTCCTCAGATAGTTCAGTAAAGCAAACTGGATGTGACCACAGGCTCATGAATCTGTGTCCCACTGAATCATAGACTTGAATCTGAAACAGGTGACACACATTCCTTCTTCAGAACATCCTGCAGTCAGTTATATTTTATTATAGCAAAAATACATTAATATAAATCAGAACCAGCCAAACTAAGAGACACATAGGTGACGTCTGAAAGAGGTCTGAAAACAAATCTCCTAGCTGTCTTCTTCCCCTGGAGTCCTAAAAGCTTTGCACTGTGATGTGTGGCCACAGACAGGTTTGCCAACCTGGGAAGTTCAGCCAAGCTTTAAAATCTAGGGTTCTTATTGGAGCTGAATTATGTCAATGTGATCGATTGAATCCTTGGCCTTTGAACTCATTTCCCAGTTCCTTCTCCTGGAGGGGTATCAGGCTGATGCCTTTGGGCTGCCTTTGTGAGTCTGCAGGGGTGGTGCCGCACTGCGCCCCTGTGGTCACTCTCGTGAGAGGGAGTCTTGTGGGTGTGAGGGTCCAGCACAGCCCTGCTCGGGCCCCTGTGCACACGTAGGTGTGGCCCTCATTCCCAGCGCTGTACTCAGCGTCCTCCTCTGTGAGCCCGAGACCCACTCCTGGAGCCACGGTTCTGGATCCACTGGCGCCTGTTTGACTGCTGCGCTGCTTCTGAACACCCAGTCGAATCTGCCCTCAGTATTCACCCAAGTTATCTCCAAGGGAACTCGGCAATCAGTGTTCATGCTTAAGGGGGCTAGAGAGAGAGAGAGGAGTCTAAATTAAATGAAAAAGCCTGCTGAGAAAGATTAGTGACCTTAAAGGTTGACCATGTGTTTTATTATATCCTTCTTTCTACTAATTAAATTCATTTATAATATATACTTATTATTAGGCTGCCCACCCCTACTGGGAGATAAGATGCTGAGCGTCAGGCTGAGGTGTCCAGAGCCTTGTCTGCCTCCAAAATGGCCATTCACCGCATCTCTCGTTGTAGGTTACACTGGGCCTTTCCCAGTGGCTAAGTCGGTAAAAACCTCACCTGCATTGCAGGAGACCTGGGTTCGATCCCTGGGTTGGGAAGATCCCCTGGCAGAGGGCATGGCAACTCACTCGATATTCTTGCCTGGAGAATCCCCGTGAACAGAGGACCCTGTACAGTCCATAGGGTCGCAAAGAGTCGAACACGGCTGAGCAACTAAGCACAGCACAGTAGGCTACCTCAGTGTCGCTTTGAAATATTTAACTAAAAATCAGCAACAGTGGAGCTATTTCTGGAGGAGAAATTGTTGACACTTTTCAGAGGTTAAACAAAGATTCCTCTCTGTTTTGCCTTCTTTGGCCTTAGATCGTACGTGACCTCTTTCCACTTTGCCTCCCGCTCTGTGATACTCTTTTGGTCTGGATATTGAAAGTACAGGACTGCAAAATAGTACTTCATGTTTACTGTGAATTTTATTTAGATTGTAGTGAATGCAGATCAATTTCATAATAGTTATGGGGGCAGAGGGTAAGGACTACCTAGACCAAAGGGCATTTGAACACTTTTACAGTGCTGTAGTTTCTTTCTCTAACAGATGTATTCTTAGTTATGTGTTGTTTAATATATAGAAATAGATACATAGAAGAGGAGCTAATATGCTAAAATATTAAGAGGCCAAGTCTAGGCCATGAAGAGTCATATATTTTCTTTCTACTTTTCGTTAGTTTTCAAACTGAAGAAACAAAAAGTAAAATATGAATTATGGAATGTGATCGGCATCTCCCAGCCTTAATAACTTGATATCCACACAGAAGCAGTTATTCTCTTTTGTCCTTGATGGAAATTTGTTCATAGCTTACCTTTTCTATTTCCTCTCAGGAGTTTCTTTTTATGAGGAAGAAGATGCCAATATTTGCTAAGTTCAAATTCATAAAATACTTGTTTAAAAAAAAAAAAAAACCAGCAACCCTGAGCTGAGAGGAGGGCGATCTGGTCCAGTCTTCTCCTTCCGCCTCAGTTTGGAGGTCCCAGCTGGCTCTTCTGTGTGACTGGAGAGGTTAGGATATACAGTGGTAACAAACCAGCCTCCCAGATGAAAAGCGTATTTCTGCTTGCACTGCACATCCAGTGCAGCTCTGAAGATGGGCACATAGCTCTGCTCCGTGTGTTCCCTCTGGAACCCAGGGTGGTGGTAGCCTGTTCCTAAAACATCACTTGAACAGACTCCTCCTTATCTGAATGCTTCTGTTCACAGCCCATGGACCAGAGCTAGACAGGTGCTCCACCTTACCGGAGAGGGGCTGAGAAATAGGAAGGAGCAGTGTGTTGAGCAGTAAATGTTCCAGGTGATTGATTTGCTTCGAGTGTGATACCAGGTAGACTTGGAGGGGAATGCAGGTGCCAGAGAATCAAGCAGTTTCACACATCCATCCTGGAGTGGCTCAGAATATGTGTGGCAGCGTCACTGGGAAACTTCCAGAGGATAAATGCTCGGGCCCTTCTATGAACTATGAATCAATGAATGGGCTCTAGGACCCTCACACACTTCCCCGTTGTGATCCTAGCAGAACCCAGACAGTAAGCGGAAGGCAGTATCCTTCAGTCACCCACTGTGTGTGTTCCGAAAGCCTCTCCAGACATCTTTACCTGCTCCCCACAGGTGGAGTGAAAAGAGAGAGAACCCCCCACAGCCTTTCTGGCACTTTCTATTCACGCCTCACCTGCTTCTCCAAGGGCCACAGTGAGGTAGTGACGAGCCCTGCATCTGAGACAGGAATGGTTCCCAGCCCTGTCTTCCACTCATCAAGGTCACATGAGCGTAAGAGGGGGTGCAGAGAGGGCTGTGCGTGTTCTAGAATCTGGGAGGACACAGGATCCCTGGGAATGCAGAGGCAAGGAGGCATTGCCCGGGGTCGGGGAGAACTTCCGTGCTCTTCTGTTGAAGAAAAATAGTTTTATAAGGTGACACCTAAATGCATTTTTTTAGTGCAATTTTGCTTGTTTATTTTTAAGGACCTGTTAATAATATTGATAGTGCTAACATTCTTTGACCGCTTTTAGACTAAACATACCCCTCATGTACTAAAAATAGATACCTTTGAAGCAAAGCAGGGTGGTAGAGCCTGAATTAAATGCTGAATTTGTTTTGAGCATTTACTAGTGATGAGTGATGATGTATGCACATCTCATTTAACCTGCACCATAATTCTAGGAGAGGTACTATTATACCCTTCTTAGACATGAGAGGCCCGCGGAGGTTTAATGATCCTGGTCTATGCTGACATTAACTCTTACCAAAACAGGCTCTGGTAGCCTTGCAGTGGGATGCAACATTCACTTTTCTATTGTTTGGACTCCTTTCCTATGTTCTGTCTGCTTTTCCCCATATCATCTCCTGCTTCTACCCAGACTGGAAGTAAAGCATCCTCTCTTACATAACGTGGGTGGCAGACTCCTTAGGGTATGACATATCAGTGTCCCCAGTATTCCAAAACAAAATCAAGTGAAGACAAAATAAGTTTGTTGCATAGAGAAGTTGTCTGTGCACATATTTATCTTGATGTGAGCCTGACAGAACATTTTTGGCAAAACCTATCTCCCCTCTTTTCCGTAGTTAGAGGAAGTTTTAAGAGAGATCCATGGCAGAGAACCCACAAAACTCTGATTTTGTCATGTCTTCTTTGAAAATAGTTTCTAAATGGGCTCTGTGCACACTTGTGCCGTGGAAATTGTGAAGCAGTGTTTTTAGTTGTGGGTGCCAGTGTTGGCTTATCCATCCCTGTCTTCCTCCTTCAGCCTCCACTCCAGTGAGGAAGTCCAGCTGGTAAAGGCAAGCTCTTGGCTGTAAAGCAAGTAGCTGACAACATTTGTTTGAAAGCTGGTCAGAAATTAGGAAGACAGCCAAAGCACTGACCTTTTCCCCCGATGTAGCCACTTAGATAATCCGGTCCAGGTTCCTTCGTGGGCTTTCAGACAAAAGAACAAGGTACATGCATCACCCTTCAGAGAACAGAAATGCAGCCGAGTTTGCCCTCCTCCTTATGTTCTATAATCTCTTTCTCTTCTGTTTCAGCTGACCCAAAATTGCCATGAACAATAAAATACTATTTTGCTGAAACAAATCACATTTGTAGGAATAAGCGTATATTTTCTTAAGTAAAGTCTGCTTTCTCATTTGCTTGAGGGCTCCGAGAAAGAAAAGTCTTATAAAATCTCCAGTGGGAGACAGTGGTTCTCTGCCAAACACAGCCCCAAGCCCAGCATCGAAGGAGGCTGCTTTCTGAGGCCTGCCCATGCTCACCACCTCAAGCTCATTCAGTAGAACTTTTCCGGCTCAGCGGTTCTCAGCCCTATCCAGTGTACAAGTCATCTGTCTCCACCAGCTCCATTGCACAGAAAAATTATGAATTACAATATAATTGTCTGAAGTTACAGCTGCCCAGTGACCACTGCTCCGTACCGTCAGCTTAACACAGACTTGTTCCTTATGGCTAATGGCAATGCTTCTCCTCCTGCTCAGGAGTCCAGTGCCTCCTCTCCTCCCTGCCTGTCACTCATCTGTGCCCCACGTTCTCACCTGACTCCGTCAGAGGGCTTGGGCATCTCTCGAGCCCCTGCAGCCGTCCTGGGGGAGAGCAGGCCCAGCAATCGGCCCTGCTTGCAGCCACCCTCACCTCCCTCTCGTTGACCTGAGCCCTTTCCAGAAACCTCCTGCTGTGACGCCTCAGCAGCTCCAGCCCAACTCTCCGTCCTCATCAGCATCTGGCTGCTACAACCTCTTATGCCCCTGAGCGCCTGTCTTTATATTTACTTCCTTTCATTTGTTTGTTTTCATCTGGCCTGCAGGACCCAGAGATAAGCTAATTACATCCCTCTGTTAAAGCAGACACATTGATCGGTAAAAGGCCTGCTTTTATTTATTGCTTTTCTCTCCCACTCTCTTTCCCTCATTTTACGCGTGTCCCTATACACAGTGTCTGTTGTGGTTTTCATTTCCATCCATTGTGTTGATTGTGTTGTGCTGCAGACTTCTTTCTTTGTTTTCCTGGAGCACTCTGACTTTAAGATCTGCCCGTGGTGCCACGTATATGTGAGGTCTGACGGCCTCCTGAAGTTCCGAAGTGTCCCACCACGTTTTCCATGCCCAAGACCTCCCACTGCCACAAACAGTGCCCCGGGGCGCAGGCCATGCCTGCGTCCTCTTTGGTCCTGTGTGGGAATTTCTCTGGAATGCATGGCCAAGAGTGAGGCTGCAGGCACTCACAGGCGCCTCGTGGCACGTGCACGTGCATGGAAGTGAAAATGTCAGCGGCTCAGCCGTGCCCAACTCTTTCTGACCCCATGGGCTGCAGCCCACCAGGCTCCTCTGTCCATGGGGTTCTCCAGGCAAGAGCACTGGAGGGGTTGCCATTTCTTACTCCAGGGGATCTTCCCGACCCAGGAATCACACCGCCGTCTCTTGTGTCTCTTGCTTTGGCATGCAGGCACTCACAGGCGCCTCGTGGCACGTGCACGTGCATGGAAGTGAAAATGTCAGCGGCTCAGCCGTGCCCAACTCTTTCTGACCCCATGGGCTGCAGCCCACCAGGCTCCTCTGTCCATGGGGTTCTCCAGGCAAGAGCACTGGAGGGGTTGCCATTTCTTACTCCAGGGGATCTTCCCGACCCAGGAATCACACCGCCGTCTCTTGTGTCTCTTGCTTTGGCAGGCACGTTCTTTACCGCTGCACCACCGGAGAGGCCCTTACATCCCTGACAGTTTTTGTGCTTATCATTTTTCCCTTTATCCCATTCCTTTTTGCAATTTAGTTTTCTTGTTCCTGAAAAGCTTGTGTGTCCTTGGGAAGTTCTTTCAGCAAAGGTTTATAGGTGCTTAATTCTTAATCTTTGAGACTGTCTTTCTTTTTACCCACACTCTTGACAATAGGTATATAGTTTCCTGTTGTTGCTGAGACAAATTACCACAGTCAGTGACCTAAGATGACGTGGATTTATTTTCTCCCAGTTCTGGAGGTCAAATGTCTGAAATGTGTCTCACTCACTAAAATCAGTGAGGCATCAGGGCTGTGTTCCTTCTTGGTTCAGTTTCCTTGCCTTTCTCCATGATTCCTGCAAAATCCCTTCTGCATGTAAGGTAACTTATCCACAGATTTCCAGGATTTGGGTGTGGACATCTTTGGGGGCCATTACTCAGGCTGCTATAGTAGTCTAGCTGCATCTTGGGTTTTCAGGTGACAGTTGTATTTGGCAATATTCAAGATTGTATTGAGGCTGACACTCTGTCAGACACTGTTCCACGTGTTGAATACAATAGTGAGTGAAACAGACCAACATCCCTGCCCTCAGACCTTAAGATGGCTCTCCCACCAGGCAGCTTCAAGATTCTCTTTACCCTTTCCCTTCCACCTACATTTGCAGTACAGTGTTTCTAGATAGGCAGTTTTTTCATCCTCTTCTTCCAGTTAGCACCAGCCGCATAACAAACCACCCCAAATATGGAGCCCCCAAAGAACAATCATTTATGACTATCTGTGTGTTCCTGAGGATGACTGGCCTCCAGTGAACAGTTCTCTCTAGGGCTCAGATGTGCTTACAGCCAGAGGGTGGCCGTGGCCAGTCATCTTGAAGTCAAGCTCCCTTTGTCTGGTGGGTAAGGCTGACCGTTGTCTGGACCCAGCAGGGATAGTTGGTCAGAACACCCGCAAGCATCCTCTCTGTGTGCCCTGGGCTTCCTCACAGCAGCATGTTTGGCTAGTAAGGGCCAGCACCCCAAGAGAGACGTAGGCAGAACTGTATTGCCTTTTCTAACCTACCCTTGAAGTTACGTGGCATCACTGTTGCAACTTTCCGTTGATCAGTTGCAGTCTCAGGCCAGGCGTGTGCAAGGAGAGGGGAACTGGAGTTCACCTTTTTACAGTGTATTTGTTTTTGCTTGCACTGGGTCTTTGTTGCTGCACTTGGGCTTTGTCTGGCTGTGGCAAGTGGGAGCTGCTCTTCGTTCCAGAGCGCAGGCTATCGTTTGTGGGCTTAGTAGTTGTGGCCCGTGGGCTTAGCTGCTCCCGCATGTGGAATCTTCCGAGACCAGGGATCAAATCCATGTCCCATCTACTGGCAGGCAGATTCGTGTCTACTATACCACAGGGAAATCCTGGAGTCCCCTTTTTGATGGAGGGCCTATCAAAGCACTTGCAGACATATCTAAAAACTTCCACAACTATCTAGCACCTGACATGATACTTAAGTCTCAGGACTCTATCTGGAAAACTTACTTATTTTCTTTTCGATATTGTTTCTCTGTCATTTCCTGTGTTCCTGTCCTCTGGATCTCTTTTAGAAGTGGGTTGGAGCCTCTCAATGGCACGTGTATCTTTGTGTCTATTTAGCTGCCCGTGGTATGTTCCGAATTCTTTGTGCTGTGTTCCTGTTCACTACTTCTCTTTCCGAATTTATTGGAAAACACTCTTTTCCACTCTTCCCAGTCTAGAGCTTAAGCTGATTTCACTTCATTGACTACGTTTTCCATGGGCTTTTCTTTTTCATCTGCCTATTCTTGCTTGATATCTGCCTACTTTTATTTCACAATTTCTTATTCTGTACAAAACTTACTCCTCTTATCTCTTTCCAGGCCCTAAATGTGTTTATTTTCACAGCTATTTGTAAGGCCTCCCCAGACAGCCATTTTGCTTTTTTGCATTTCTTTTCCATGGGGATGGTCTTGATCCCTGTCTCCCGTACAATGTCACGAACCTCATTCCATAGTTCATCAGGCACTCTATCTATCAGATCCAGGCCCTTAAATCTATTTCTGACTTCCACTGTATAATCATAAGGGATTTGATTTAGGTCATACCTGAATGGTCTAGCGGTTTTCCCTACTTTCTTCAATTTCAGTCTGAATTTGGCAATAAGGAGTTCACAATCTGAGCCACAGTCAGCTCCTGGTCTTGTTTTTATTTGCATTGATCACTGAGGAAGGCTTTCTTATCTCTTCTTGCTCTTCTTTGGAATTCTGCATTCAGATGATTTTATCTTTCCTTTTCTCCTTTGCTTTTTGCTTCTCTTCTTTTCACTGTTATTTGTAAAGCCTCCCTAGACAGCCATTTTGCTTTTCTGCATTTCTTTTCCATGGGGAGGGTCTGAGCCCTGTCTCCTGTACAATGTCAGGAACCTCATTCCATAGTTCATCAGGCACTCTATCTATCAGATTTAGTCCCTTAAATCTATTTCTCACTTCCACTGTATAATAATAAGGAATTTGATTTAGGTCATGTCTGGTCTAGTGGTTTTCCCTACTTTCTTCAATTTAAGACTGAATTTGGCAATAAGGAGTTTATGATCTGAGCCACAGTCAGCTCCAAGTCTTGTTTTTGCTGTCAGTATAGAGCTTCTCCATCTTTGGCTGCAAAGAATATAATCAATCTGATTTCAGTGTTGACCATCTGGTGATGTCCATGTGTAGAGTCTTCTCTTGTGTTGTTGGAAGAAGGTGTTTGCTATGACCAGTGCATTTTCTTGGCAAAACTCTATTAGTCTTTGCCCTGCTTCATTCTGTATTCCAAGGCCAAATTTGCCTGTTATGCAAATTTTCTTGACTTCCTACTTTTGCAGTCCAGTCCCTTATAATGGAAAGGACATCTTTTTGGGGTGTTAGTTCTAAAAGGTCTTGTAGGTCTTCATAAAACCGTTTAACTTCAGCTTCTCCAGCGTTACTGGTTGGGGCATAGACTTGGATACTGTGGTATTGAATGGTTTCCATTGGAAACGAATAGCAATCATTCTGTCGTTTTTGAGATTGCATCCAACTACTGCATTTCGGAATGTTTTGTTGCCCATGATGGCTACTCCATTTCTTCTAAGGGATTCCTGCCTGCAGTAGTATATATAGTGGTCATCTGAGTTAAATTCACCCATTCCAGTCCATATTAGTTCACTGATTCCTAGAATGTTGATGTTCACTCTTCCCATCTCTTGTTTGACCACTTTCAATTTGCCTTGATTCATGGACTTGACATTCCAGGTCCCTGGTGGCTCAGAGGTTAAAGCGTCTGCCTCCAATGCAGGAGACCTGGGTTCGATCCCTGGGTCGGAAAGATCCCCTGGAGAAGGAAATGGCAATCCACTCCAGTACTCTTGCCTGGAGAATCCCATGGACGGAAAAGCCTAGTAGGTTACAGTCCATGGGGTCGCAAAGAGTCGGACATGACTGAGCGACTTCACCTCACCTCATGCAAAATTGCTCACATCATTAAGGTATGAACATGAGTCTGGGTGAACTCCAGGAGATGGTGATGGACAGGGAGGCCTGGCATGCTGCAATTCATGGGGTCGCAAAGAGTTGGACATGACTGAGCGACTGAACTGAAGCTAAGGTAAGTCGCTCAGTCGTGTCTGATTCTTTGCGACCCCATGGACTGTAGCCTACCAGGTTCCTCTGTCTGTAGGATTTTCCAGGCTAGAATACTGGAATACTGCTCCCATCATTAGCATGAGTTAAATTTCCTATTGTCATGGTGAGCTGAGCCTTGGACACTCTCTAGTTGTTGGGAGAGCAGTATCTCAACTAACAATAAGGGCCATGAAAGCTTAGCTGAAATGGGAAATCAAAAGGCTGCAGTACCAGACTTTCTGCTCCTAATTTGGAAGAGAAGTATCCCTGGAAGCAGTGAATATTGAAGACCCCTTAACACAGGTTCTCTGCTTTGCTTATCACTTTCCATATATTATGCAGCTGCTTTTTCAATTATGTTCAAAAGGCAAGCAGGGATTTAATGTGGCCAGTAATATAGATATACCAATTCTCATGATCCCAAGGAACATTCCATTTGCTTTTCATTTAAATAAATTACTGGGTATGCCAGCTTTTTATATAGTATTCAAATCAAGGTTACTTGCATAACATTTTTCTGTGGGGGGAACTGAGGCTTGAGACACACAAACCAGTGAAGCCTGGAGGATGGCTTTGCAGTGCAGTTAGGGGCAGTAAGCAAGCAAACAAAGCAAGAAAGAGAAGCCAGTACTTTAGGATGCCACCCCAGTAACGGCACCATCTTAGATGAATATGCCACAGCCACTGGGCCAAAGCATTATTAGTCAACCCGCCTGGAGAAGGAAATGGCTAACCACTCCAGTATTCTTGCCTGGAGAATTCCAGGGACAGAGGAGCTTGGTGGGCTACAGTTGCAAAGAGTCAGACATGACTGAGCGACTATCACACATATATCACATATTTGTGACTATCGTCACAAGTAGGATTGATTGAGGTCTGCCTTGTCCATTTGGAAGGTGAGAGTCATTCCTGCAGAAAGGGTATGTGTTATCCTACCACCTCCCTCCCCTCTGAAAACAACCAGCTTTTTGTCTGTATCTGAGGGTCTAATTTTGTTTTACTTTTTGTTTTTTAGATCAATGCATAAGTGGTATCATATGATATTTGTCTTTTTCTAACATTTCTCTTGGCATATAACCTTCTAGGTCCATCCATGTTGTCACAAATGACAAGATTTCATTCTCTTTTCTAACTAATATACCACTGTACATATATAAATATACCACGTCTTCTTTATCCTTTCATCAGTTGATAGACATTTAGGTTGCTCCTATATATTTGCTACTGTAAACAGTGCTACAGTGAAAATTGTGGTGTGCAAAGTCATGAACCTCCATCCATAGTTCTTCAAGTACTCTATCAGACCTAGTCCCTTGAATCTATTTGTCACTTCCACTGTAAAATCATAAGGGATTTGTCTTACGTCATACCTGAATGGCCTAGATGTTTTCTCTACTTTCTTCAATTTAATCTGAATTTTGCAATAAGTAGTTTGTGATCTGAGCCACAGTCAGCTTCTGGTCTTGGCTGACTGTATAGAACTTCATCTTTGGCTGCAAAGAATATAATCAATCTGATTTTGATATTAATCACCTGGTGATATCCATGTGTAAAGTCATCTTTTGTGTTGTTGGAACAGGGTGTTTACTATGTCCAGTGCATTCTCTTGGCAAAACTTAGCTAGTCTTTGGCCTGCTTCATTTTGTACTCCAAGGCCAAACTTGCCTGTTATTCCAGGTATCTCTTGACCTCCTCCTTTTGCATTCCAGTCCCCTGTGATGTAAAGGACTTCTTTTTTTGGTGTTAGTTCTAGAAGTTCTTGTAGGTCTTCACAGAACAATTCAGCTTCAGCTTCTTTGGCATTAGTGGTTGGGGCATAGACTTGGATTACTGTGATATTGAATAGTTTACCTTGTAAATGACCAGAGATCATTCTGTCCTTTTGAGATTTCATCGAAGTACTGCATTTCATACTTTCTTGTTGACTATGATGGCTACTCCATTTCTTCTAAGGGATTCTTGCCCACAGTAGTGATGTAATGGTCATATGAATTAAATTCACCCATTCCAATCCATTTTAGTTTACTGGTTCCTAAAATGTCAGTGTTCACTCTTCCCATCTCTTGTTTGACCACTTCCAATTTTCTTGACTCATGCACCTAGCATTTAGGTTCCTATGCATTATTTTTTTTACAGCATTGGATTTTACTTTCACTGCCAGACACATCCACAACTGGGCATTGTTTGCACTTTTGCTCAGCCTCTTAATTCCTTATGTAGCCTTTTCTCCACTCTTCTCCAATAGCATATTGGGCATCTACCCACCTGGGGAGTTCATTTTTCAGTGTCATATCTTTTTACCTTTTCATATTGTTAATGGGACTTTCAAGGCAAGAATGCTGAAGTGCTTTTCCATTCCCTTCTCCAGTGGACCACGTGTTAGAACTCTCCACTATGACCTATCTTGGGTAGCCCTACATTCAGTAGCTTGAATTTTTGTTTTATTGATGATTTTAACAGTGCAAGAGTTTTAACTAGGCCCTATTTATTTGTTTTTCCCTTGCCTTAGGAGACAGATATAAGTAAGTACTTTGCCTATGCTTCCTTCTAGGAGTTTTATGGTTTCAGATTTTACATTTAAGTCTTTAATACACTTTGAGTTTATTTTTGTATATGGTATAAGAAAGTGGTTTAGTTTTATTCTTTTGCATGTAGCTACCCAATTTTCCCAACACAGTTACTGAATAAACTTTTTACCCATTGTATGGGGAAACTTTTCCACTTTTCCCACTCTTTTTCAACTTTTTCCACGCTCGCTTCCTTTGTCATAAATTAATTGACCATATAAATATAGGTTTATGTAACCATTTTCTGTTCCATTTCATTGATCTATGTGTCTGTTTGGGGGCCAGCCCTATACTGTTTTGATTACTGTAGCTTTGTAGTAGTTTGAAATCAGGGCCCATGATGCCTCCAGCTGTGTTCTTCTTTCTCAAGATTGCTTTGGCTATTCAAGGTGTATTTTGGTTTCTCACAAATTTTAGAATTATTTTAGTTCTGTGAGGAATGCCATGAGTAATTTGGATGATAGGGATTGCATTTACATATGTGGATTGCATGGGGTAATATGGGCATTATAATAATGTTAAAGAATATTAATTCTTCCAATGCATAAGTGCAATATATTTTCATTTCCTTTTAAATGTCCTATATGTTTCAGAATCTTTCATCTCTTTGGTTAAATTTATTTATATTTTATTCTTTTTGATGTGATTGTAAATGAGATTTACTCTTTCTGATGGTTCACTATTAGTGCTTAGAAATGCAATGGATTTCTGTATATTAATTTTGTGTCTGACAACTTTATTGAGTTTATTGTTTCTAATACTTTTCCATGATGTATTCAGAGTTTTTTTGGATATAGTATACTGTCATCTGTAGAGAAGGACTGCTTTACCATCAGTTTTTCCTTTTCAATTTGGAAGTCTACTATTTCCTTTTCTTAATTTTTCTGGGCAGGACTTTCAGTATTATGTTGAATAAAAGTGGCTTTGGTGGGTATTTTGTCTTATTCCTGACCTTAGAGGAAATTCTCTCAGCTTTTCACCATTAGATATGTTGTTAGCTGTGGGTTTGTCATGTATATTCTTTATTATGTTGAGGTATGTTCCCTCTGTATCTACTTTGTTGAGAGTGTTTATCAAATATAGATGTTAAATTTTGTCAAATGCTCTATCTGCATCTCTTCATATGATCCTGTCATATGATCTCTTTAGGAGACTGTGCATTGAAACGTATATGTATTCTGCAGCTTTTGAATGGAATATTGTGTGTGTGTGTGTCAGTTAAGTCAATTTGATATGTCATTTTAGACCAGTGTTTTATTTTCTTTCTGGATGGTCTATTCATTGATGTAAGGGGGTTTTTAAAGTCCTCTAATAGTATTATGTTACTGTTCATTTCTCCCTTTTTCTGTTTAATATTTGTTTTATATATTTAGGTGGTTCTGTGTTGGGTGCATAAATATACTATCCTCAGATTGACACACCAGGCATTATTTAATGTCATTCGTTGTCTTTTTTTTAGTGTTCTTTGAAAGTCTATTTTATGAACAATATGACTATTTTTTTTAATTTTTATTTTTACTTTATTTTGCTTCATAGTACTGTATTGATTTTGCCATACACCGACATGAATCTGCCACAGGTATACATGAGTTCCCAATCCTGAACCCCCCTCCCACCTCCCACCCCATATCATCTCTCTGGATCATCCCCATGCACCAGCCCCAAGCATCCTGTATCCTGTATCGAACATAGACTGGCAATTCATTTCTTACCTGATAGTATACATGTTTCAGTGCCATTCTCCCAAATCATCCCACCCTCTCCCTTTCTGGGATTTTATCTTTGCTTTCATTCATCTCCTCATTTGTTTGACTTTGTTTTTTTATCAATTAGATGAAACAGCTACCTCTCGTATTCTTGAAGGCATGGCCTTGTGTGGAAGCATCCTCTGTGTAGACTGTGTGTGTCAGGCAACTGGCAGGCTTGTTGGAGTTCAGTGGGTACAGGCCACAGGGTCCAGCCCTTCCCCACCCATTTATCAGATGCTCTAGGGTTAGAGAGTGGGTTTCTTTCATGTATAATCTAGGTGACCTTGAATGACTGTTTTTCCTATGTGCCTCAGGGCCGATGAGTAAGTGACTGGGTTCCTTCAGACATATCCCTCCCTATTGCATGTTGCTGCATCAGGAGTGGGGTGGGGTCCCTTCAATACTGTGTCTCTCTGTTTCTCCTGCCCCTCTCTATGTGGTCCCTGTAAATGAAAGAGAGCTAGAACTCTCTCCAGGGCTGGAAGCACCAGAAAGCACCATATTTTGGATTCCCCTTCCACCTTTAAAGCACAGAAGAAACACATTCTTGGCACTTTAGCCCTGCAAAAGCCACCCTTTTGATTTGCACAAATTAAGCTGCACAGAAGATTTTCATCCAGCCCTCAGTTCTTCAGGAGGAATTGCTCTATATGTAGGTGTTGATTCCTTGTGTCAATAGAAGGAGATGAGTTCAGGGTCTTGCTTTGCTGTCATTTTTGCACTGGAACTCTGAATAGGTCTTAAAGAAGAATGATTTTGCTGATAGTATCTGCAACCTCCCCTCAACCCATCCCCGCCCACCCCTTGTTATCCCTAAACTTTCTATCCTCTTTCAAAATACAGTTACTCCTGAAGATTTAGTGCATTAAGCTTGCTTGGGATTCAACTGCAATTTACTATAATTTCATTGGTTTATACTTACGTAAGTAGGGCCGAGAATACTGGGTGAGTGTATGAGGTGCTAAGGGAGGCAATGGGGGGCTTTCATGGCTGTGATGATGGTCTGGGTAGTGTGGAAAATCAGAGACAGCACTAGAGACCTGTTTTGGAGTGGTAAGAGAGTATTATAGGAGAAAGCTAAGGAAAGGGAGAGAATGAGCCTTATATCAGTATTTCTCGAATGTTCATACATCTACCTTAGAATCACTTGGGGAAGCTTTATAAAGATATATAAATGCTGAGGCTCCATCCAAAGATGCTTTGGCTCAGTAAGCCTGTCCTGGGGCCCAGCTAAGTTTAATAACCAGTACTGTCAGGCACTTTTTATCTACCTCATAAGTTTTCACAAGGTCAACCATCTTATTGGCTTTTCTTTACAAACACTTTTCACTTGGAAGGATAGCCTGGTCTACCTCATTGATCTTCTAAGCTAAGAACAGAGGAAGAAAGCCACTTTTTCTAGAGGCTCAGATTCCAGTGCCTGAGACCTTGACTTTTCTCGATGCCTATAGTCCTTTAAGCCTTGTAATTCTGTTGCCTCTGAAAATACCCAAGCAAATATCCAAGGAAAGACAAATTTCAGTCTGATGCCTTCTGGTAAGGGATTTATGAAAGCCAATGAATGACAGGGTTTCCCTTGTTGTTCAGTCACCCAGTCATGTCCTCCTCTTTGCAACCTCATGGACTGAAGCTTTCCAGGCCTCCCTATCCCTCACCATCTCCCAAAGTTTTCCAAGTTTGTTTCCCTTGCATCAGTGACGCCATCCAGCCATCTCATCCTCTGATGGCCTATTCTCCTTCTGCCCTGAATCTTTCCCAGCACCTGCCCTGACTTTTCCAGTGAGCTGGCTGTTCAAATCAGGTGACCAAAATACTGGAGCTTCAACTTCAGCATCAGTCCCTCCAAAGAATTTTCAGGACTGATTTCCTTTAGGATTGACTGGTTTGATCTCCTTGCCGTTCAAAGGACTTTCAGGAGTCTTCTCCAACACCAGTCTGAAGGCATCTATTCTTTGGTGCTCTGCCATCTTTATGGTCCAGCTCTCACTACTGTACATGACAACGCAAAGACCATAGCCTTGGCTGTATAGACCTTTGTTGGCAGAGTAATGTTTCTGCTTTTCAACATACTGTCTAGGTTTGTCATAGCTTTCCTTCTAAGAAGCAATTGTCTTCTGATTTTATGGCTGCAGTCAACATCCACAGTGACTGTAGAGCCACTGTAGAGATGAAATCTGTCACTACTTCCACCTTTTCCCTTTCTATATGCCATGAAGTAATGGGGCCAGATGCCATGATCTTAGTGTTTTTAATATTTAATTTTAAGGTGGCTCTTGCACTCTCCTCCTTCACCTTTATCAAGAGGCTCTTTAGTTCCTCTTTGCTTCCTGCCATTAGTGAGGTTGTTGATGTTTTTTCCCACCTATTTTGATTTTAGTTTATAACTCATCCAGCCAAAATTTCTCATTGAGAAATTTCTCATTTCTCAAAATTTCTCATGATGTGCTCAGCGTATAGGTTAGATAAAGAGAGTGACAGCAGACAGCCTTGTTGTACTCCTTTCTCAAACCTGAACCAATCAGTTGTTCCATACAGGGTTCTAACTGTTGCTTGTTGACCTGCATACAGGTTTCTTGGGAGACAGTAAGATGGTCTGGTATTTCCATCTCTTTAAGAGCTTTCCACAGTTTGTTGTGATCCACACAGTCAAAGGCTTTAGCATAGTGACTGAAACAGAGATAGATATTTTTCTGGAATTCCCTTGCTTTCTCTATGATCCAGTGAATGTTGAAAATTTGACCTCTGGTTCATCTTCCTTTTCTAAACTCAGTTTGGACATCTGGAAGTTCTTGGTTCACATAATACTGAAGCCTAGCATGCAAAATTTTAAGTGTGACCTTACTAGCATGGGAGATGAGTGCAGTTATCTGATGATATGAACATTCTTTAGTACAAACCCTCTTAGGAACTGAGATGAGGATTGACCTTTTCCAGTCCTGTGGCCACTGCTGGGTCTTCCAGATTTGCTAAGATGTTGAGTGCAACACTCTGATAGCATCATCCTTTAGGGTTTTGAATACCTTTATGGAATTCCATCACATCCACTATCATAATACTGAAGCCTAGCATGCAAAATTTTAAGTGTGACCTTACTAGCATGGGAGATGAGTGCAGTTATCTGATGTTATGAACATTCTTTAGTACAAACCCTCTTAGGAACTGAGATGAGGATTGACCTTTTCCAGTCCTGTGGCCACTGCTGGGTCTTCCAGATTTGCTAAGATGTTGAGTGCAACACTCTGATAGCATCATCCTTTAGGGTTTTGAATACCTTTACTGGAATTCCATCACATCCACTCTCTTTATTGACAGCAGTGCTTCCCAAGGCCCACTTAACTTCACATTCCAGAATGTCTGACTCTGCCTGACAGACCACACCATCGTAGTTATCTGGTTCATCAAGATCGTTTTTTTTTTAATACAGTTCTTCCATATATTCTTTCCATCTCTTCTTGATCTCTTCTGAGTCTATCAGCTGTCTACCATTTCTGTCCTTTATTGTGCCAATCTTTGGGTGAAATATTCCCTTGATATTTCCAATTTCCTGAAGGGATCTCTAGTCTTTCCGGTTAATTGTTTTCCTCTAGTTTTATGCATTGTTCGTTGAAGAAGGTCTTCTTGTCTCTCCTTGCTATTCTTTGAAACTCTGCGTTTAGTTGGATGCACCTTTCCCTTTCTCCCTTGCTTTTCACTCCTCTTCTTTCCTCAGCTATTTGTAAAGCTTCCTCAGCAACCACTTTGCATTCTTGCTTTTCTTTTTCTTGGGATGGTTTTGTTCACTACCTTCTGTTCAATATTATGTACCTCCATCCATAGTCCTTCAGGCACACTGTTTACTAGATCTAATCCCTTGAATTTGTTCATCACCTCCACTGCATATTCATAAGGAATTTAGGTCATACCTGGCTTACCTAGTGGTTTCCCCACTTTCTTTAGTTAAAGCCTGAATTTTGCTATGAGAAGCTGATGATCTGAGCCACATTCAGCTCCAGGTCTTCTTTTTCCTGACTGTATACAGCTTCTCCACCTTTGTCTACAAAGGGTATAATCAATTTGATTTTGATATTGACCATGTGGTGATGTCCATGTGTAAAGTTATCTCTTCTGTTATTGAAAAGGGTGTTTGCTTTTTCAACAACATAAGGAGGTTGTTTAGCTGATATCCTTGGGAGTGGGCCAGATCAACCAAAAAACCCAGCTTGAGTGTGTCTTTGTGACAATGTAACCATGTTGAACACTTATAAAATATAGGAATGTGAGATAGAGCAATGGGGAAGATTGGTTAAGAGATGCCTCTTGTTTTTCCCCAGATACTTTGATGATGCTTAATATTTGTACTGGATTGAATCTGCTCAGTGTCTGAAGGAATTCAAATCTAAAATCATTTCCACATGTAGTTTGTATCAGCCTATAATTGGTCCAATATTTGAACCAGTTTGGGTTTTCATTTAATAAGATCCTTATTCCAGATCCAAATGACTATTGAATCATTTTCAAGCTTGAACTGATTCAAACTGTGACTCTTTCTGAATGATGACGGGTTGGGTGGTTGTTTCATGGAGACCTGTGAAGCTATGTGGGAGGGCTGGGATAGGATCTTTATATATCCACCACTTGGTGGCTGATGAGTTCTGTAGTGGGACAATCCCGTGCTTCCAAGCCAGAGAACACAGAGCTATCACTGTCCACTGAGTGGGGCCTGTTCTTGCTTGTGACTCATAGTAAAGTATTCTTAGGCTGGTTTGTCTCCAGACTCTCCCTCACTTTTTTCATCTATAGGAAGAAAGCAAATTCAGGTCTGGGGGTGTGTTTATGTGAAAGATAATCATGAGGAAGCTGGAATCTATATTCAAAAGTGCATGCTCCTTCACTGCAGTTGTGTCCAACTCTTTGCAGCCCTATGAGCTGTAGCCTGCCAGGCTCCTCAGTCCATGGGATTCTCCAGGCAAGAATACTAGAGTGGGTTGCAATGCCCTCCTCCAGGGGATCTTCCCAGCCTAGGAACTGAACTCACATCTCTTATATCTCCTGCATTGGCAGGTGAGTTCTTTACCACTAGGGTCACCTGGGAAGCCCATTCTACTTAATATTCTAAAATAGTATTTCTATTAGATTTTTAAAAAGAATTTATGAAACAATCATGGCAGTAACTTTATTGATATTCCATTTTATAATATGTTTTCATCTCCCAAACCATCATAAAAATAGATCAGTGTAACATTAATAGAATTACATTTTTTGCTGAGAAACAGTAGGTAGAGTTATGTTTTTGCCTGAATTTGAGAAGTGTATATACTGTGGCTATTGTAGCTACACAGGCTATTTGTCTGTATTTAAAGAAGGATCAATATCCAATTCTTAGATGAGAGCATCTTGTGGTAGAGACTGTCATACCTAATTAACTTGATCTATTATAAGTTTATCAAAAATATAATGGATGGCAGCATCAAACTGTTTCATAATTACCACTCACAGATGGCCAAAGTTTCATAAAAAGATCATATATGGCATGGTACAGTCTTTTTCTATTTGCTGAGAAATAAATCTATTAGAATTCATTACATTGCCATCACCTGTAAAAAATAATATAGGGAGTTTTCTAAAATCTAAGTTCCCTTACAGAATATTTTCTTCCTTTAGATGACATTTAGTAATAATTATTTTGAATCATGCATGTTGGCTACAATAGGAAGAACATCAAATGAAAGATATTTCTACAGTAATTTGCTTATAAAGTTCTGAAAATCAAAACAAGTTTTCATTTATGGCACCTAATAGTTTAGCATGTTTAAGAATCATGTTAATGAGTTTTTTGTTTATTCCTAATGCAATTCACAACTCCCTTCTTTTGAAAATTAGACTGTTCCACCACACAGAATTTTCCAGTGGAGGGCACTGGTATGAAATAGCTCCATTCCAGATTAAGATAGAACTGTTATATAATTAGAATTTGATATTCAGATATCATTTTATAATTCTAAATTAGTAAAATATTAAATATACAAGATACATTGTTGGAAATTCTATATGGTGAGGGTTTTCAGGACTTCCA
>SJYC01084877.1:0-12558 GCA_006408675.1 Madoqua kirkii
AATCTAACATTCATTCAAGCAAGAAAATGTAGCAGAAAAAAAATCTTAAGGTTTATGTATTTAAAATAATATTAAAAATAATTTTGAATGGAAATTATTAAAATATATATTAGGTGCTATGTGACATTAAGTTAACTGAAAAAGCAGAACATTTTTTTAATATGTATTTCAGTAACTTGATCATTTCAGTGTCATTCTCTGTATTTAATATATGGAACTATTACCAGATTTACCTTTGGGGAGAAGAAAAGTGGAAATAGCTTTTTAATTGTTTTCGTTAGGCTAACAACCATTAAAGATGATATCTACTATTAAAGAAATGTTCTTAGACACTCCCTTCTTACTGGCAGATGGGCACAATTTCACAGCCTTTCTTTATCATGCATAGTAACCTTCATGGAATAACGTCTCTGCACACTGCCAATGCAAAGCCTCAACTGCCCTTGCCCCTGATCAAGCAGTTCCAAACTAGAGCCAAGTTGAGAGGACTGATCAGTGGACATGCTTCTCAGAAAGCAGCCTACCGTAGTTATACCTTAAGCTCCAGAACCCTGTCTCAGGGTTTGCCTAGGATTTTGCCTAGGCATGCCATCAAATATGTAGCCCCTAATCTCTTCCCACTGAAGAAGGAAATGACAACCTACTCCAGTATTCTTGCCTGGAGAATCCCATGGTCAGAGGAGCCTAGCAGGCTATAGACCAAGGGGTCGCAAGAGTCAGATATAACTTAGGGACTAAACAATTAAGCCAATCTCTTCCCAGGGCTTCCCAGATGGAGACAAAAGAGACACAGGTTTGATCCCTGGGCTGAGAAGATCCTCTGGAGAAGGGCATGGCAACCCACTCCAGTATTCTTTCCTGGAGAATCCCATGGACAGAGGAGCCTGGTGGGCCACAGTCCATACGGTCACAAAGAGTAGGATACAACTGAGCCACTTAGTACGCACACACAATCTCTTCCCAAAGCAACTCCCTTTACTTCCCAGAGAATATAAAGATATTCAAGCATAAAGACTTTCTAAAAACCTTGAGAGTGTGGGAAAAGGTAACTGGGAGGAGTTTCATGGACTTAAATGAAAGTACAGTCCAATGCTAAGTTGGCTAGTTTTGCAGGATAGAATGTAAGGAGGCAGCTACTGGGAGCAATCCTGGAGTCAGAATAGATGTCAACTATGAATTTAAGAAACTAATCCTTCAAGAGAACTAAAATTTAATTGGACTAGTTTGTAGAGTAATCTGTGCCCCAAGGCATTGCTAAAAACAATTGAGTTGTCTGCTTCCGCTTAGTGGAGTTTAACAGTGATCAGGAAAAGAGAGAAAGAATTCTCCCCCAGTACCACTGTTACTGAGTCCAAATTTACTCTGCTCACTGCATGACAGGTCAATGAATCTGAGAGTAAAGTATTGAGGTGAGTGATACAACTTTATTCAGAAAGCTGGCTGACCAAGATGGCAGACTAATGTCTCAAAGTAACCATCCTGTCAGAGTTTGGATGCCAGGTTATTTTATAGAGTCACAGACTACTGTTACACTGATACCAAAATCAGACACAGAGATCACAAGAAAACTCTAGACACCAGTATATTTTAGCCACAACAAGATGCTAATAATCAAATCCAGCAGCATACAGAGAGGACAACCAAAACAAACATACAAACAAAACACTGACAAAGTGCCCCAGGAATTACATTATCACTTAAACAATTGTGTTGCTTCTTCTCTCTTCATTATGACTTTCACCCTCATTCTCTTTCTAACATATAATTTAAATGTTAGTAGGAAGAAATGTGTGTTTATTTGTGTTTTTAAGTCTGTGTTTTCCCTAACCCCTGCTATTCCATTTCTCCTCATCCCCTTCGGTTAAGTACACCAACTGAGTAGGTATCTATCAGTCGCTCCCAGTTGTGAAGTTTCCTTCACTTTGCTTTCTCCATGTATACCGGCCTTATAAAAGTTCTCTGCAGCCTGAAAAGCCTGTAAAATGAAATTATAATGGTATTAATATATGTAATTTTAAGATTAATGTGCACATTGACAATAAGTAGAAATTATTTTAATAATATATTTTATATAAACCAAGTCTCCAAATTAACATTTGACAGATAAAACAATTAGTGAGGTCCAAATATTATATTTTATATATATTTTTTCATATTAGATATTTCAAATGTCATATTTTACACTTATAACAGATAGACACCACCCTTATGGCAGGAAGTGAAGACAAACTAAGAAGCCTCTTTATGAAAGTGAAAGAGGAGAGTAAAAAAGTAGGCTTAAACCTCAGTATTCAGAAAACTAAGATCATAGCATCTGGTCCCATCACTTTATGGCAAATAGATGGGGAAACCGTGGAAACAGTGACAGACTTTATATTTGGGGGCTCCAAAATTACTGCAGATGGTGATTGCAGCCATGAAATTAAAAGACGCTTACTCCTTGGAAGAAAAGTTATGACAAACCTAGATAGCATATTAAAAAGCAGAGATATTACTTTGCTAACAAAGGTCCAACTAGTCATGGCTATGGTTTTTCCAGTAGTTGTGTATGGATATGAGAGTTGGACTGTGAAGAAAGCTGAGCACCAAAGAATTGATGATTTTGAACTGTGGTGTTGGAGAAGACTCTTGAGAGTCCCTTGGACTGCAAGGAGATCAAGCCAGTCCATCCTATAGGAGATCAGTCCTGGGCGTTCGTTGGAAGGACTGATGCTAAAGCTGAAATTCCAATACTTTGGCCACCTCATGCGAAGCGTTGACTCATTGGAAAAGACCCTCTTGTTGGGAGGGGAAGAGGATGACAGAGGATGAGAGGGCTGATGGCATCACCAACTTGATGCACATGAGTTTGGGTGAACTCCTGGAGCTGGTGATGGACAGGGAGGCCTGGCGTGCTGTAATTCATGAGGCTGCAAAGAGTGAGACAAGACTGAGCGACTGAACTGAGCTGAACTTGTATTAGTCACATTTAAAGTTTATAAAATCATGTCTGGTTTGTCCAAAAGTCAGGAGCAAGTCAGATGTTTAAGATAATAATGAGGTGAAAAAGACATTTTTACTCTTTTTTGAGAAGGAAGTACCTTCTTTTGAATGGAAACTTATATATATTTTTTAATTCTGAAACTGTGTTTCACCTTGATCTTCTCATGAATGTTCCTTCTGTAATGAACAATTACCTACTCCCAAGAAGATTGATACTTTGAACAGATAAAGGAGAATGTCATGCATGTAAAAATGCAAAAATAACATTATATTAATAATTTTCACATTATCAATGTTATAAGTGTTATCTACATGCATTATACAGATTTAACCCATTTAAGATAACATTTTTGTACATCTAGGAATTGGATGCTAGAAGGAGCAGTAAGAAATGATTTTAGATTAGACATTGCCAAGTTTCTGATTCCTTTTGTATTTTCTAATACTGGTAATGATTTAATATATTTAACAACATTCTTAAACATGGAAAAATTGTGTGTGTGTGTGTGTGTGTGTGTGTGTGTGTGTGTGTGTGTGTGTGTAAAAACTCAAGGCACAGACATGGACATTCATTTATTGTTGAATTGCATAAGTACAGTTGGCCCACTCACTTCCCTATTAATCAATTAGTGCATATGCTTTATATGAGTTAACTGAAGACAAGAGCGATATCATTTTCAAAGTCAAAGTCATTTAATTATTCTTAATATGCTTAATTAAGTCAAAATTTCTTACCATCTGCACAATATTCATTATACAACAAAATCAAAGGACCCAGGGTAGGTCTATGGTGTCTCTCAAATTAATTTCAGATAAAAACAGTCGTCACATTATTACTAACTTGCTGCATGAAGTCAGCACTATGTATTAACTAGCTTAGATTTAATCATTAAACATTAATTAGTGTATATGCTTTATATGAGTTAACTGAAGACAAGAGCGATATCATTTTCAAAGTCAAAGTCATTTAATTATTCTTAATATGCTTAATTAAGTCAAAATTTCTTACCATCTGCACAATATTCATTATACAACAAAATCAAAGGACCCAGGGTAGGTCTATGGTGTCTCTCAAATTAATTTCAGATAAAAACAGTCGTCACATTATTACTAACTTGCTGCATGAAGTCAGCACTATGTATTAACTAGCTTAGATTTAATCATTAAACATTAAAGCACTTTTTGTTGTCAAGGATGAAAGAAAAGAAACGAGAAATCAAGGTTATTGGAAATTAATTGAAACCAACAAGATTGGGAGCAGATAACTAGACCCAAGTGATAGAATACCCGAACATACACTTTCCAAAACAATGAGAGTTGAAGTTATAATAGAAGAATAGGAGAGGCTACAATAATTAGAAGCTGATGTGTGTACTTCTCTCTTATTTTAGCTTCCATATTTTATCTCACATGAGAAAGGCAAAAGCAGACATCCAAGAGTTGGCCTAACAGAGCTAAGCTTAAAGTTCTCCCTTTAAATGTTAATAACTTCATAGAACATCAGCATCAATTAAGGGCACATTGTGAGCCCAAAGTTTGTCCACACACAGAAATCAGCAACAAACATACTATGCAAATTACAGAAACACCAAATATACCCCATCAGATCTGATAAGAGTAGCTGACGCTTCTTTACCTATATTTTCAGTTTTATGCTAATCTTTTCTCCTTCTATATAAAAGTTCACTAAGGGGGGAGGGGACAAGATGGCTACAGAGCAGGTGGATGTGTAGTGCATCTCTCTCCATGGATACATCAGGAATATACCTTCAGACACAGAATAGCATGAAGCAAACCAGCTGAGAATGGACAGGAGTACCTGACCAGCAGAAAAGAATATATAGAACCACGCAAAACTCAGCAGGATGAAAGAACTAGGGGAAAAAACAGGAGTGTTAGTAGCACTGAACCTGCCCTCGGTGGATGGGGGAACTGTATCAGGGGTCCGATCCCCACACTGGGGCAATTGTTTGAGTCAAAGGAGAAATATTTAAGGCTGAGAGTGAAACAGCTGATCTCTGACAGCCTAAATGAAATGAGAACAGACAGTCCTTGCCACAGTCATACATACCCAAGACAGGGATGCAAATCTCCTGGAAGGTGCAGAAGCTGGCAGATGGAGTCTAGGGATTGTGGAGCAATCCCAGGGCGAGGGCTGCTATTGACTGAGGAGAGACAGGGGTGTGAGGGAGAAGATTGTAGTGGAAAATGCCTGTGGAGGAAGTCCAGGCAACCATGGAAACAAGGTGATACTGCTGAGTCATGCATAGAGGGTGGAGTCATCACCATGGCCTCTATGTCCTCACACGTAAACATCTGCAGCTGAAAAATAGAGAGACTGGCCCATCAGATGCCTGATACACTGAACTAAAGAGTAGGACTCCACCCAGGGTGCCCCTTTAAGTGCCTGACATGTCAATCTACAGAGTAGGACCCCAGCCAGAGTGGCCCCTCTATGTGCCTGATGGGCCAAACAACAGTAAAGGACCCCAGGCAAGGGAGCCCCCTAAGTGCCTGAACAGGTGGAGTAGGAGAAAGACTGGCCAAAGAGGCCTTCTGATCGCCAGCTACAAGAGGCTCAAAAGAAGACTCAGATAGGGCCGAGACTCCTAAGGCAGAGGCAGTCTGTGTCTCTGCACAGTTGACCCTGTGAGGTTCCCTGCAAGCTAAGCAGCGGCACCATCTTCATGCTAAACTCTCACTAGAGCAGAGCTGCCACGGGCAAAAAATGTTTTGTGTCTATGCGCACAGGATTGCTTCCGTCGTGTTCAATTCATTGCAACCGTGTAGATGTGGCCTACCAAGCTTCTCTGCCAGGCGTTCTCCAGGCAAGAATACTGGAGTGTATTGGGCAATACTGATTGCCATACCCTTCTAGAACACTATATTTCCTGCTGCCCTAGCTACCAACTCCCCTGAGTACCTGGTGGTGCCAGAACCCTTGCAACCCAAGCAGCTGCACCACCTCCACACCTGCCCCTCACAGGGGCAAACCCAGTTCCTCCAGGGCAGCCTCAGGAGCAAACCCTAAAGGATGACTCACATGCAGAGGTGGAAATAAAACCACAACTGAAACCCAGGGGCAATGTGGCTAAGGAAGAAGACCCAGAACCAGCTATACAAACTGCAGATTAAGTCCGTACTATCAACTAGGCAGACTCTATGTCTATGGAATATATAAAAGTGCATTAGTCAGTCAGTTCAGTCAGTTTAGTCACTTATTCGTGTCTGACTCTTTGCAACCCCATGTCATGAGAGCTCCTAAAAAAGAAAACACGCTAGTTCTGATAGCTGTGGACATTGGAGGCAAGAACACACAGGAGTAGGACCAGATTAGAATCTGAGCTGCCCCCACAGCAGGTACAGAGATCAGCACAGGGTTGGAGGGCATCCTAGGCAGGTGAAGTGGACTGTGACTCCCAGCGAGAAAAGGACTCTGACAGCAATGACTCAAGAAAAATATTTATTATTCTTATGTTTTGACTTGTTCTATAGATTCTTTTGGATTTTCTTTTTTTTTTTTTTCCTTTTTTCCACCTCCATTGTAGTTGTTGATTTTATTGGAACTATGAAATCTAATTAAGAATTTAAGCTTTTCTTTTCTTCCCTCAGTCACATATTTTATTGTTGTTATAAACCTCTGCCTCTACATTGAATTTTTGCAGTTCTGTGGAGTTCTTTCTTTCTTAAAAAATTTTTATTTTATTATTTTTTTAATCTATTATAATTTTTTTTTCCTACATTTATTCCTTGTTTGCTTTTCTTACTGTTCTTTTCCTCTTGGAGTTAATCTTTATATAAATCTTCTTTACTTACCTCTATTTAACTTTGTATATCTATTCTTTCTTTCTTTTCCTGTCAACATTTTGTTAGTTTTATTTTCATTACTTTCTTCTCCAATTGGCACCTTGCTTTAGTTTTGTTTTCCAGTTTGTGCTTTAATTAGTTTTGTTCTTAACTGGTATATATAATTTTTGGTTTCCTTTGTTCACCAGGTCAATCTTTTGTACTTTACTTTTGTTGGACTGTTTTTTATTTTGCTTATGGGTGTATATGTGTATATTCAGTCACACTTTTTAGTGTTGTTATAAACCTCTGTCTCTACATTGGGCTTTTGCAGTTATGTGGAGTTTTTCCTTTTTTCTTTCTTCCTTTTTTTCTCTTTTTTCTTTTCATAATTTTACTTTTTAAAACTAATTATATTTTTTCTAAATTTATTCCTTTGCTTACCTTTCCTACTGTCCTTTTCCCCTTGCAGTTAATCTTTAACATATATAAATCTCCATCTATCCTTATTTAGCTTTATAAAGCTATTCCTTCTTCCTTTACTTTCTTTCCTTTCCTCTCAAAATATGTGTTAGTTTTGTTTTCATTGCTTTATCCCCAACTTGGCACCTTGCTTTAGTTTTGCTTTTCAGGCTGTGCTTTAGTTAGTTTTGTTCTTGACTGGTAAATATAATTTTTTATTTCCTTTGTTTGCCTGGTCAATCTATTGTACTTTATTTCAGCTGAACTATTTTGACTTTGATTATGGGTGTGTATGTTTATGTATATAGACCATCATTTTAATTATCATTTGCCTGATTTTATAACTGCCATTTCTCTGAGGTTCATCTTTGGTTTTTGTTTTGTGGCTATTTGTTTTTATCTCACTTAATGCCATGGCAAATCACTTGTGGAATCTCTGTTCCTGACCAGGAATCAAACCCTGAGCCTTTGGAGTGGGAGCACGGACTCCAAGACCCTAGACTACCAGAGAACTAACCCTAGGGAGTATGAAAGAGTGAGAACTCACACAAAAGACACCACTTGAATAAAAGACCCAGCATCACCCAACCACCAGTAGCACCCTGTGCAGGACACCTCATCTAAATAACAACAAAAATACAAACCAAATCACCAGCAGACAGGATTACCACCTCACTCAGCCTTGGCTATGAGAGGAAAAGCAAACAAATACAAACAGACAACAACAACAGCTCAACATGGATCTCACCCTATCTGAAGCTTACACGAACCACTGGACCAAACTTAGGAGGGCAGAAACCAAAAGGAAGAAAGATTGAAGCTTGTGAAAAGGAGACCTCAAACACAATGTTAAAAAAAAGAATAATTAGAAGGCATAGAAATACTACACAAATGAAGGAACAAACTAGAAACACAGAAGTCCAAATAAACGAAGAGGATATAGGCAAACTGCATGAAAAAGAATTCAGAATAATGATAGTAAAGATGATCAAAAACCTCAAAAATGGAGAAAAATGCAATAATCAATTAACAAAGATCTAGAAGAATTAAAGAATAAACATAGAGACAACACAATTAACTAAATTTAAAAAGCTCTAGAAGGAATAAAAATAGAAAAATTTAAGCAGAAGAACAAATCAGTGAGCTGGGAGATAAAATAGTGGAAATAACTTCTGAAATGCAGAATAAAGTAAAAAGAATGAAAATAACTGAGGACAGTCTTAGAGACCATTGAGACAATAGCAAATGCATCAACATTTGAATTATAGGGGCCCCAGAAGAAGAAGAGAAAAAGAAAGGATGTGAAAAAGTTTTTGAAGAGACTGTAGTTGAAAATTTCCCCACAGTGGAAAAGGAAATAAAGTCAATCAAGTCCAAGAGGCACAAAGAGTCCCATGCAGGATAAACCCACGGAAAAAATGACAAGACACATACTAATCAAACTAGCAAAGATTAAACTCAAAGAAATAATATTAAAAGCAGTAAGGGACAAGCAATAAGTAACATACAAGGGAAATCCCATATGCTTCACAGCTGATCTTTCAGCATAAACTCTGCAGGCCAGAAGGGAATGGCAGGATATATTTAAAGTACTGAAAGGTAAAAATATACAACCAAGATTACTGTATCTGTCAAGGATCTCATTTAAAACTGATGAAAAAATAAAAAGCTTTTCAGACAAGCAAAAGTTAGGAGAATTCAGTATCACCAAACCACCTATACAACAAAGGGACTTATATTGTCAAGAAATAAAAGAGAAGGAAAAAGATCTATAAAATCAACTCCCAATCAATACCAATGCACAGACCATCAAAACTGAAAGCTAATAATGAAGCACATTTTTAATGATACATTAGATGAAGTAGATCTCATTGATATCTTCAGGATATTCCATCCAAATGCAGAATAATACATCTTCTTCTCAAGTGCAAATGGGACATTCTCCAGGATAGACCACATCTTGGGTCACAAATCAAACCTCAGTACAATTTTTAAAATGGAAATCGTATCTTCTTTGACCACAATGCTATGAGACTAGATATCAATTATAAGAAGAAAAAAAAAAATGTAAGAAACACAAACACATGGAGATTAAACAATATGTATCTAAATAACCAGCAGGTTACTGAAGAAATCAAAAGGGAAATAAAAAAATTTCTAGAAGCAAGTGACAATGAAAACATGACAACTCAAAACCTATGGGATGCAGCAAAAGCAGTTCTAAGAGGGAAGTTTATAGCAATACAACCCTACCTCAAGAAACAAGAAAAACATCAAATAAACAACCTAATTTTACACCTAAAACAACTGGAAAAAGAGGCACACACACACAAACTAAGATTAGTGGAAGGAAAGAAATTATAAAGATCTGAGCAGAAAGAAATGAAAGAAACAACAGTAAATTTAATAAAACTAAAAGCTGATTCTTTGAGAAGATAAACAAAATTGACAAACCTTAAGCCAGACACATAAATAAAAAGATAGAAGAATCAAATCAACAAAATTAGAAATGAAAAAGGAGAGATTACAACAGACAATGCAGAAATACAAAGGATTATGAGACTATTATGATCAACTATATGGCAATAAAATGGATAACCTGGAAGAAATGGACAGATTCTTAGGAAAGATTAATCTTCTAAGACTGAACCCAGAAGAAATAGAAATTATTAACAACCTAGTTACAAGCACTGAAATTGAAGCTGTGATAAAAAAAATCTCCAAAATAACAAAAGCCCATGACCAGATGGCATAATAGAATTCTATCAAACATTTACAGAAGAGATAATGCCTATCCTTCTAAAACTGTTCCAAAAAATTGCAGAGGAAGGAACACTTCCAGACTCATTAACAAGCACTGAAATTGAAGCTGTGATAAAAAAAATCTCCAAAATAACAAAAGCCCATGACCAGATGGCATAATAGAATTCTATCAAACATTTACAGAAGAGATAATGCCTATCCTTCTAAAACTGCTCCAAAAAATTGCAGAGGAAGGAACACTTCCAGACTCATTCTATGAGGCCACCATCACCTGGATACCAAAACCAGACAAAGACAACACCAAAAAAGAAAACTACAGACCAATGTCACTGATGAACATAGAAGCAAAAATCCTCAAAAAAAATTTTAGGAAACAGAATTCAAATTCAAATCAAAAAGCTCATACACCATGATCAAGTTGGATTTATTCCAGAGATGCAAAGATTCTTCAATATATACAAATCAATCAATGTGATACACCATATTAACAAACTGAAAGATTAAAACCATATGATAATCTCAATAGATGCAGAAAAAGCCTTTGATAAAATTCAGCACTCATTTATGATTAAAACTCTTCAAAAAAAATGGGCATAGAAAGAACCTACCTCAACATAGTAAAGTCCATAGATAATGAACCTACAGCAAACATTATTCTCAATAGTGAAAAACCAAAAGCATTCCCCCTAAGAACAGGAACAAGAACAAAGTGTCCACTTTCACCACTATTATTCACCCTAGTTCTGAAGTCCTAGCTACAGCAATCATAGTAAGAAGAATTCAGATTGGAAAAGAAGTAAAGCTCTTGCTGTTTACAAATAACATGATCCTCTACATCAGTTCAGTTCAGTTCAGTTGCTCAGTCACGTCCGACTCTTTGCAAACCAATGAACTGTAGCACGCCAGGCCTCCCTGTCCATCACCAACTCTAGAAGTTCACTCAGACTCACGTCCATCGAGTCAGTGATGCCATCCAGCCATCTCATCCTCTGTTGTCCCCTTCTTCTCCTGCCCCCAATTCCTGCCAGCATCAGAGTCTTTTCCAATGAGTCAACACTTTGTATGAGATGGCCAAAATACTGGAGTTTCAGCTTTAGCATCATTTCTTCCAAAGAAATCTCAGGGCTGAGCTCCTTCAGAATGGACTGGTTGAAACTCCTTGCAGTCCAAGGGACTCTCAAGAGTCTTCTCCAACACCACAGTTCGAAAGCATCGATTCTTCAGCACTCAGCCTTCTTCACAGTCCAACTCTCACATCCATACATGACCACAGGAGAAACCATAGCCTTGACTAGATGGACCTTAGTCGGCAAAATAATGTATCTGCTTTTGAATACGCTATCTAGGTTGGTCATAACTTTTCTTTGAAGGAGTAAGCATCTTATAATTTCATGGCTGCAATCACCATCTGCAGAAATTTTGGAGCCCCCCAAAATAAAGTCTGACACAGTTTCCACTGTTTCCCCATCTATTTCCAATGAAGTGATGGGACAGGATGCCATGATCTTTGTTTTCTGAATGTTGAATTTTAAGGTAACTTTTTCACTCTCCTCTTTCACTTTCACCAAGAGCCTTTTTAGCTCCTCTTCACTTTCTGCCATAAGGGTGGTGTCATCTCAATATCTGAGGTTATTGATCTTTCTCCCAGAAATCTTGATTCCAGCTTGTGTTTCTTCCAGTCCAGCATTTCTCATGATGTACTCTGCATATAAGTTAAATAAGCAGGGTGACAATATAGAGCCTTGATACACTCCTTTTCCTATTAGGAACCAGTCTGTTGTTCCATGTCTACTTCTAACTGTTGCTTCCTGACCTGGGTACAGATTTCTCAAGAGGCAAGTTAGGTGGTCTGGTATTCCCATCTCTTTCAGAATTTTCCACAGTTTATTGTGATCCACACAGTCAAAGGCTTTGGCATAGCCAATAAAGCAGAAATAGATGGTTTTGTGGAACTCTCTTGCTTTTTCCATGATCCAGTGGATGTTGGCAATTTGATCTCTGGTTCCTCTGTCTTTTCTCAAACTAACTTGAACATCAGGAAGTTCACGGTTCACATATTGTTGAAGCCTGGCTTGGAGAATTTTGAGCATCACTTTACTAGTGAGTGAGATGAGTGCAATTGTGCAGTAGTTGGAGCATTCTTTGGCATTGCCTTTCTTAAGGATTGGAATGAAAACTGACCTTTACCATTCCTGTGGCCCCTGCTGAGTTTTCCAAATTTGCTGGCATATTGAGTGCAACACTTTTACAGCATCATCTTTCAGGATTTGAAATAGCTCCACTGGAATTCCATCACCTCCACTAGCTTTGTTTGTAGTGATGCTTTCTAAGGCCCACTTGACTTCACATTCAAGGATGTCTGGCTGTAGATGAGTGATCACACCATCATGATTATCAGGGTCAGGATGCTCTTTTTTATATAGTTCTTCCATGTATTCTTGCCACTCTTCTTAATACCTTCTGCTTCTGTTAGGTCCATACAATTTCTGTCCTTTATCAAGCCCATCTTTACATGAAATGTTTCCTTTGTATCTCTAATTTTCTTGAAGAGATCTCTAGCCTTTC
>SJYC01084880.1:0-12826 GCA_006408675.1 Madoqua kirkii
GTGTTGGGGAAGACTCTTGAGAGTCCCTTGGACTGCAAGGAGATCCAACCAGTCCATTCTGAAGGAGATCAGCCCTGGGATTTCTTTGGAAGGAATGATGCTAAAGCTGAAACTCCAGTACTTCGGCCACCTCATTCGAAGAGTTGACTCATTGGAAAAGACTCTGCTGCTGGGAGGGATTGGGGGCAGGAAGAGAAGGGGACGACCGAGGATGAGATGGCTGGATGGCATCACGGACTCGATGGATGTGAGTCTGAGTGAACTCCGGGAGATGGTGATGGACAGGGAGGCCTGGCGTGCTGTGATTCATGGGGTCGCAGAGAGTCGGACACGACTGAGCGACTGAACTGAACTGAGGCCTAGGTGGTGAGCAAAATATAAATAAACTCAACAAAGACTTCATTTTAGTATTTCTGGTTCCGAAGTGTTCTGTGCATACGTCAGTGGTTCCTGATCTGCAAGACATCTGGCCTGGCCCTTCCAGTGAGAGGACAATAGGAGCCTGCACCTGGCTTCTCCAGGCCCCTGCCGTGAGTCATATGCTCTGATGTGTATTCTGACTTTCACGCTCTTGCTGTAACGTGTCCTTTCCCTGTAATAAACTGTTCATTTGTAAGCTTTGCCATTTGGGGTCCTGTCAGTCTTCTTTAAGCACCTGTTTAAGCACCACTGTTACTACAGCTATATATTTAGATATTTTTAGTCCTCCATGGGCACTAGGAAAAAAGATATATTGTCTGATATACATGTCCCTTTCCAGGAAGCTGTAAGACTTACTGTTTTTATTTTTTAGACCTTTTTAAACAAATAATTGTATTTATTTATTTGGTTTTGCCTGTACTGGGTTGTCATTGCTGTGTGGGCTTTTCTCTGGTTGCAGTGAGTGGGGGCTACTGTCTAGTTGCAGTACACAGGCTTCTCATTGCAGTTGCTTCTCTTGTTGTGGAGCACAGGCTCTAGGCACGTGGGCTTCAATAGTTGTGGCTCCCAGGCTCTAGAGCACAGACTCAAGGTTGTGACGCATGGGCTTAGTTGCTCTGTGGCATGTGGAATCCTCCTGGACCTGGGATCGAACCTGTGTCTCCTGCATTGGCAGGAAGATTCTTTTCCACTGAGCCACCATGGAAGCCCAAGACTTACTATTATTGAGGATCTATCCTTCATATTTTTGTTTTATACATTTCCATGACATTTCATTCAATTTTGGGTCTCAAATTCTACTAATTTAAGTATTTTGATCTTTATGTCCCTTCATTTATGTCTGTTTTTCATATATTTTCCCATTCCCTTTTTGTGCCATTGTGTGACACTTTTAAATACCATAGAATTGACTTTTAAAAACTCGGTCTGGGAAATTTTATTTTTAAATATGGGAGAGATGTGTATAAGAGACAGGAGGAGAAGTGGTCGACCGAGGATGAGATGGCTGGAGGGCATCACTGACTCGATGGATGCGAGTCTGAGTGAACTCCAGGAGTTGGTGATGGGCAGGGAGGACTGGCGTGCTGCAGTTCATGGAGTTGCAAAGAGTTGGACACAACTGAGTGACTGAACTGAACTGAACTGAACTGAACTGAACTGAAGGTTACCATGATTAATCTAAAAGTTAAAACTTATTTCTCCTATATATCCATTTATATTTGTCATTATAGTGAATACATTCAGTTTATTATGCTTCATTTTTTTCTATGCTATTAAAAATTTTTTTTGCCATTTCCTTTAGCTTATGATTTGTTTGTATCTTACGAGTATTTCCTTTGCTTTTATCTTCTTCTTGCTTTGGAGAGCACATATACTTCTTTTAGGACTAGTAAAGTATGACCTTTAAGCATTCTGTGAATTTGTGGAATGACACATACAAGATGTTCTGATAGCAATAAAGCTATCAGAGACTGCTAGGAAGTGAAGTCGCTCACTCATGTCCAACTCTTTGCGACCCGTGGACTGTAGCCCATCAAGCTCCTCCATTCATGGGATTCTCCAGGGAAGAATACTGGAGTGGTTTGCCATTTCCTTCTCCAGGGGATCTTCCAGACCCAGCGATCGAACCCAGATCTCCCACACTGCAGGCAGATACTTTAACCACTGCGCAGATCATGGCAAAAGGATTCAGGCGCCAACATTGTTCCCACTAGCTATAGTGGGGATCATTTTAGCATCAATAAAGCTAATTGCAGTGGTGTGAAACACATCGACTATGTTTGAATCCATGACTTCATATTATCAAAAAACCCTTACTGCTTACCTTTAAAAAATTACTATTTTTCATTTAGAGATCTTTACAGTCCTAGCTATATTTGGAAAACTGCTAAATACTGATAAAATACTCAAGCAGAACAACAATTTTTTAAAAAGCATTCTGTGGCCTCTATTTCTTAAATTATCAGAATTTTTTTAAAATAAAATGGTCATGTTTTAATTCTTCCTGACTCAGCCAAGTTGAGCTCACTTTTACTTTCCTCCCTCTTTGTTACTAAAATCTTACATTTATGATAGATACAGATTAATCATTTAGATTTTCAAAAACTCTTTGTTTTTACATGATTTTGACCTCTGCTTCTTTACTCTTTTGTTGCATCATACATTTTTGTTACATTTTTTCCAAGAAGTGTGTCTTGATGATATGCTTTTGAACCATGACCTTGTGGGAGGGTGATTGTCAGCATGAGTTTAGGAGATCAGATTGCCTAGGCGCCACCCTGGCTCTTAGATAAGATCCTCAACCTCTCTGGCCTTCGATTTCCTCATCTGTAAAATGAGGATAATAAGAATTTCTGTCTTACAGTGTAGTTCATGGAGTGGATGAGTCAATACATATAAAGCCCTTAGAACAGTGCCTGTCACACAATGTGTGTTTTGTGTTTGTTCCCTATTGTTGTGAAAGACAATTTGTCAGAGCACACAAATCTTCGGATAGTCTTTTCCCCCCAAAAGTCGAGCTGTTGCTAGACTTTTTCTTCTGAAAACTGATGTTGCAGATAAGTCTGAAACCAAACTGGCTTTGTTGCCTTCGAGCACAGAGGTTAAGAGCTCTGGTCAGACCGCCTCGCTTTGTGTCCTGGCTCTTTGACTTGCCTGTGATGTGTGACCTTGGGCAAAGTGACTTGACCTCTCTGATCCTCTCTGATCCTTACTGTTGTCCTCTGTAAAGTGGGGCAGCTCCTAGACCTCCCTGTCGTGGACCCTTTGGATCTGTTAGCCAGACCAGCCTTCCTCTCTTTCCTTCGTCTGTTTCTTTTCACTCTAACCTTTTAGTTCTGGTGGGACTTCTAGTCACAGTACCCTCAGCCCCTGCTTGAATATCACTCCATCCTCTTGCCCACCGTCAGGGATCCAAGGGCGAGCACAGAACATAAACAACCGGTGTCCTTCTGTGGGGAAACCAGAAGAGGGACTGTCTTCTGGGGCAGCTGAGCTGGGACACTGTGAGCCCAGAGCTGCCTGTGTGCATCTGGGGGAAGCCTGCCTGCTCCCACACACGATGAGAGAGCTGAGGCAGCTGGAGGGCAGAAGGATCCTGACAAGATGGTCCACGTCGCTGAATCCAGTTCACTTAATGGCCAGCACCACCATTTTATTGGAAGGCTATGAGGGTTAAATGAGAGAATGTGGCGTGTGGAACTCAAGCCCTCCATTAATGATGGCTTGTTTTCTTCTCCCTGAATGATGGCAGGGATTTTCCCCCTCCTTAAGCATCATCGCCAAATGTCTCTGTAAGCAAGTAGTTAATTTCCCATGAACTGTGGTGAGTTCTTTCAGTCTACAGATACAGATCTTCCTCCAGTTTAGGAAGACCTTCTCAAAGAGCTCTCTTCACATGCCTTGGTGGGAACAGCGAGTCCCTGGGTGTGGATGCTCCTTCTCTGTTCTCTGTATCTACCATGTTTATCTTCATTCCTCCCTCAACTCTGATGAGTTCTTGGGGGCATTGATGTGGGTGACTCCTTCCTTGTTCTACCCACAACCTCCTGGGCCACAGAAGGTCCAGATTTCTGCCAATTGTGTGTCTGTTAGTGTTTGAAAAGCTCAGCTCCAGAGCACAGGCGTTTTCAACCCTTTTACTCATAATCCTTTTTTTGTGTGGGGAGGTCTACTGACAGAGTCATTCTTTACAGCAAAAAGCTTCCCAAACTTCCTCACCAGACCACATCATGTCATGTTCTCTTTACTTCTTACTTCATCTTCATGTGAATTTTCCCTTCATGGAATGTCACTACCATAAATTGGGGGTTCTATTGCCAGGGACTAGGAATCTTATATGCACAATTCACACTTCCTTGAAACTTTAATCTTACCAGGTCAGACTCCTGATCTGTCCCTGGCTTGCCTCACCTTTTCAAGAATTCCAAAACTTGCCATAGTTGTCTCAGTAGCTTCTGTTTGGTTCTTCCCTCCCTAAGAATTCAGTGATCTGAATACTTTATCCTGGAGTTTAGAAACTTAAATAATTTGTTTCCACTCACTAACCTGGATATATATTTTCCCTCCAATACTGATCAATATTGCCCACCCAACAATAATAATGGCGAAGATCATGGCATCCAGTCCCATCACTTCATGGGAAATAGATGGGGAAACAGTGGAAACAGTGTCAAACTTTATTTTGGGGGGCTCCATAATCACTGCAGATGGTGGCTGCAGCCATGAAATTAAAAGACGCTTACTCCTTGGAAGAAAAGTTATGACCAACCTAGATAGTATCTTCAAAAGCAGAGACATTACTTTGCCGACTAAGGTCCATCTAGTCGAGGCTATGGTTTTTCCTGTGGTCATGTACGGATGTGAGAGTTGGATTGTGAAGAAGGCAGAGCGCTGAAGAATTGATGCTTTTGAACTGTGGTGTTGGAGACTCTTGAGAGTCCCTTGGACTGCAAGGAGACCCAACCAGTCCATTCTGAAGGAGATCAGTCCTGAGTGTTCTTTGGAAGAAATGATGCTGAAGCTGAAACTCCAGTACTTTGGCCACCTCATGAGAAGAGTTGACTCACTGGAACAGACTTTGTTGCTGGGAGGGACTGGGGGCAGGAGGAGAAGGGGACGACCGAGGATGAGATGGCTGGATGGCATCACGGACTCGATGGATGTGAGTCTGAGTGAACTCCGGGAGTTGGTGGTGGACAGGGGAGCCTGGTGTGCTGTGATTCATGGGGTCGCAAAGAGTCGGACACGACTGAGTGACTGAACTGAACTGAACATTGGTTACCACACACTGTTGACATGGTGAATCTCATTTTATTCTCATCATAACTCCATGAAGTAGGTTCAGACATTCCCTTTTTTTTTTTTTTGATGAGTTAGAGTTGGGAATCTTTCCTCTTTAGGATACTTACCATTCTCATGAAAAAATATTATACATCATACTATGGTAGGTACATAGAAATTCAGTATATAATTCTACTTTTGTGTATTTTTGCGTACTTCCATCAGGAAAAGGTATGTAAAAGCAAAATAAATAAGTACTGTTGGTAATGGTGAATGACTGTCCATTGTATCTTTGCAGCTCTGACCTCTCTTCTGAACTTCATCTAGATGTCTATCTAGGGACTTTTTGGACCTCTTCACTGGTGAACACCTCACAAGCATTTGAGACCTGATGTGTCCAAACCTGCATTCCTGCTGTTCCCTCCCCAAATCGCTCTTCTACCCATCTTTCCCATTGTAATCTATGACATCATCATATGTACTGTCCTCAAGATGGTCCCTTCTCCAACACTTCTTGTACCCAACCTATCACCAGGTTCTGCCAGTTGTAATCTCCCAAGCATGTCCTAACCATTCGCTTCTCTGTCATCATCACACTTCACACTTCACTGACCCCTCGGTGAGATTTCCAGCTCCATCCTTATCGCCATTTGGAAACCAGATGACCCTTTAAAATGTAAATCCCATCAGCCACCTATTAGAACACTTCAGTGACTTCCCATTTCCCTTAGAATAAAATACAAACACTTCAGCCAGCCGTCAGTGGTGTCGTATGATATGGCCCTAGTAGCTCTCCCATCACAACTTGCACCACATTCTTACCTTCCTCTCCTCAGCCCCCTTTCAGTCTCTCTGCTGTTCCACAAGCATCATTTGCTGCACAGTTACACACCCTGCCCCACTCTATATTTTTTGATATTCTTTTACTCACACTTTATATCTCTGGCTATATATACCTTCTTTAAAGAGACCTTTCCTAACCATCGAAGCAGAACTGGCTTCTTCTGAGCAGTCTTTATAGTGCCAGTTGTGACAGCCATCACAATTATATTTATGTTCAGTTCACAGGCTCAATCGTGTCCAACTCTTTGTGACCACATGGACTGCAGCACGCCAGGCCTCCCTGTCCATCACCAACTCCCGGAGTTTATTCAGACTCATGTCCTTTGAGTCAGTGATGCCATCCGACCATCTCATCTCATCCTCTCTCATCCTCTTCTCTTTCTGCCTTCAATCTTTCCCAGCATCAGAGTCTTTTCAAATGAGTCAATTCTTTGCATCAGGTGGCCAAAGTACTGGAGTTTCAGCTTCAGCATCACTCCTTCCAATGAATATTCAGGACTGATTTCCTTTAGGATGAACTGGTTTGATCTCCTTGCAGTCCAAGGGACTCAAGAGTCTTCTCCAACACCACAGTTCAAAAGCATCAATTCCTCAGCACTCAGCTTTCCTTATAGTCCAACTCTCACACCAATACATGACTACTGTAAAAACTGTAGCTCTGACAATTCAGACCTTTGTTGGCAAAGTAATGTGTCTGCTTTTTAATATGCTGTCTAGGTTGGTCATAGCTTTTCTTCCAAGGAGCAAGCGTCTTTTAATTTCATGGCTGCAGTCACCATCTGCAGTGATTTTGGAGCCCAAGAAAATAAAGTCTGCCACTGTTTCCACTGTTTCCCCATCTATTTACCATGAAGTGATGGGACCGGATGCCATGATCTCAGTTTTCTGAATGTTGAGCTTTAAGCCAACTTTTTCACTCTCCTCTTTCACTTTCATCAAGAGGCTTTCTAGTTCCTTTTCACTTTATGCCATAAGGGTGGTGTCATCTGCATATCTGAGGTTATTGGTATTTCTTCTGGCAATCTTGATTCTAGCTTGTGCTTCATCCAGCCTGGCATTTGGCATGATGTACTCTGCATATAAGTTAAATAAGCAGGGTGACAGTATACAGCCTTCAGGTACTCCTTTTCCTATTTGGAACCAGTCTGTTGTTCCATGTCCAGTTCTAACTGTTGCTTTTGACCTGCATACAGATTTCTCAGGAGGCAGGTCAGGTGGTCTGGTATTCCCATTTCTTGAAGAATTTTCCACAGTGTGTTGTGATCCACACAGTCAAAGGCTTTGGTGTAATCAATAAAGCAAAAGTAGATGTTTTTCTGGAATTCTATTGCTTTTATGATGATCCAATGGATGTTGGCAATTTGATCTCTGATTCCGCTGCCTTTTCTAAACATATCTTGAACATCTGGAAGTTCACAGTTCACCTACTGTTGAAGCCTCGTTTGGAGAATTTTGAGCATTACTTTGCTAGCATGTGAGATGACTGCAATTGTGTGATAGCTTGAACATTCTTTGGCATTGCCCTTCTTTGGAAAAGGAATGAAAACTGACCTTTTCCATTCCTGTGGCCACTGCTGAGTTTTCCAAATTTGCTGGCATATTGCATGCAGCACTTTGACAGCATCATCTTTTAGGAATTGAAATAGCTCAACTGGAATTCCATCACCTCCACTAGCTTTGTTCATAGTTATGCTTCCTAAGGCCCACTTAATCTCTCATTCCTGGATGTCTGGCTCTAGGTTAACCATCGTGGTTATCTGGGTCATGAAGATCATAGTTCTTTTGTGTATTCTTGCCACCTGTTCTTAATATCTTCTGCTTCTGTTAGGTCCATAGCATTTCTATCCTTTATTGTGCCCATCTTTGCATGACCTGCCTTTGTACCTAACCTACCTCTTGAGAAATCTGTATGCAGATCAGGAAGCAACAGTTAGAACTGGACATGGAAAAACTAACTGGTTCCAAATCGGGAAAGGAGTACATCAAGGCTATATATTGTCACCCTGCTTATTTAACTTATATGCAGAGTACATCATGAGAAATGCTGGGCTGGATGAAGCACAAGCTGGAATGAAGATTGCCAGGAGTAATATTAATAACCTCAGATATGCAGATGACACCACCCTTATGGCAGAAAGTGAAGAGAACTAAAGAGCCTCTTGATGAAAGTGAATGAGGAGTGAAAAAGTTGGCTTAAAGCTCAGCATTCAGAAAACTAAGATCAATGCATCCGATTCTATCACTTCATAGCAAATAGATGGGGAAACAGTGGAAACAGTGGCAGACTCTATTTTTGGGGGGCTCCAAAATCACTGCAGATGGTGATGGCAGCCGTGAAATTAAAAGATGTTTACTTCTTGAAAGTTATGACCAACTTAGACAGCATATTAAAAAGCAGAGACTTTACTCTGCCAACAAGGGTCCATCTAGCCAAGGCTATGGTTTTTCCAGTAGTCATGTATGGATGTGAGAGTTGGAGTATAAAGAAAGCTGAGCGCTGAAGAATTGATGCTTTTGAACTGTGGTGTTAGAGAAGACTCTTGGGAGTCCCTTGGACTGCAAGGAGATCAAATCAGTCCATCCTAAAGGAAATCAGTCTTGAATATTCATTGGAAGGACTAATGCTAAAGCTGAAACTCGAATACTTTGGCCACCTGATGGGAAGAACTGACTCATTTGAAAAGACCCTGATGGTGGGAAAGATTGAAGGCAGGAGGAGAAGGGGACGACAGAGGATGAGATGGTTGGATGGCATCACTGACTCAATGGACACGAGTTTGAATAAACTCCAGGAGTTGGTGATGGACAGGGAGGCCTGGCGTGCTGCAGTCCATGTGGTCGCAAAGAGTCAGACACGACTGAGTGACTGAAGTGAACTTGCATGAAATGTTCCCTAGGTATCTCTGATTTTCTTGAAGAGTTCTCTAGTCTTTCCCATTCTAATGTTTTCCTCTATTTCTTTGCATTGATCACTGAGGAAGGCTTTATCTCTCCTTGCTAATTTGTGTTTAAGGATTTAATGAAAGCCTCTCATAGTCTCAGGACTGAGAATATGAAAGCCTTTAGATCCCAGCACTTTGCACAGTGGCTGGCTCCATAGTAGGTATTCATGAAGCTTGTGGTGAGAACTAAATCTCCTTGTCATTTTCTCCTGCACTCTAGGAAAGCATCTCAAAGATGACTTTCACATCAGCAGGTGAATTTTCTACAACGTCCTTTCTCCTTTCTCTTCTTTACTGACTTTTATGGATTTTAATTCTCTTGTTGCTTTTTCTTACAGTCTTTGAGTCAATGACCTTTTCAACTTTTGCTCATTTATCTGTGACCTTTTGTTCCTCACACACAGAGGTTATGATTATTTGCAATCTTTTGAAAATGCCAAGCAATGTTACTTATTCTTCTGGATCTGAAAGCAAATAATTTTTCACAAATAATTCCTTTCTCTGAGTCTCCCAACTACTGCTTTTATCCATAGTCTTTGTTTGTAAACACCAACTTGTTTTTTCTCTTAATTCATACACAAACAAGGGAAGACCTTTCCAGTCTCAGTGTGTCAACAGAACGTATTGGTTGCCTTTACTCTTAACCTCTATCCATTGGGTAATGGTTCCATTCCTTTGATGCATTTGCAGTTGGAAAGTGGGTAAGGTGGTGAGCACAGCTTCCAGTCCACATTTCAGCTGCTAACAGGCTTTTCCCTCATTGTGCCTCTTTCAAATCTGATACTTATTGCCCTCCTCTCGTCTCCTCTGGTACTGGAAGCCAGTGGCAGTAAGTGCAACTGTCCTTCCTGTCTGTGGTCACCTACACTGATTAATGGGGGAGGATATGCTTTGCACCACAGCCACTCGGCTCTTACTTCCTACCTAGTTGATTACTGGGCTTGTTCTGTCTCAATGTGAAAATACAAAAAGACAATGGGTAGACTGAGGAGTGGAGATGGGGGCCAAAGGGGTCAGAGAGTGCTGGTGGAGGTGAGGGGTTTCAAGGCAAGAGGCAAAACTCAGTAACAAAACTGCTTCCCTTACAGTGTAGCTCTTTGGAATTGGGAGATTGAAGGGCCAGTTCTCTAGCTAGTAAAGGCACAAATCTCTGAGTCAGGACACAGCTGGTGGAGCAAGAACAAAATACCTTTAAAAAAATCTTTCTCTGATTTGCTGTCTATCATGAAGGGGAAGCCTGAGTATTCCATAATGTGAAGTATAGATCTGTTTTTCTCAGTCTAACTCCATTTGCTTTAAAGTTTTCAAGGCTGCTCACAATTTTGTATTATGTTGTCTGTCAGTCTTTCATTATTTTAATGGGTTTTTGTTCATTTCTATAAGGTCATGGGATATTAGTGAAAAGTCGTGAGGCGTTTCACTGGAGGGCTGCAATATCCAATTTTTCTCTTATCCTCTTTCAACAAAGAACTCTGCAATCCACAGAATATTCATGAATATGATTTTTTTTTTTTGCTTAACATCTGCTCCCATAGCTCTGTCAGTGAGGAATTCATCATTCCCAAAGCATTCCATATGCTTTTCCACTCTGCATTTACCCATGCAATTTCCCCTGGCACAAATCCTCTTCATTTTTTGGCCTCTAGCAGTTCAGGAACAGGATGTTTCTACCCTCCTCTTGTTTTGAGCCCGAGGACACTGTGACTCCATGTTTGTGAGTACAAACACTCTAATCAAAATCATGCCAACATTGATGAAATTTGACGAAGAACATATTTTCCTGAGCAAACTCAAAATCAATTTAATTTCTTGATATCCATTTTCTGTATAACTCAGGTTAAATGTTTCTAAGATATATTTAAAATTTTTTACTTGCTTTCATTTTGCTGAAATTATTTTCATCTGGAAAATTCTTGTTCATAAAAATGTTACCATGGAGACATGTTTTAAAATTTGTCCCAATAAAAATATCTTAGCTTTAACCTCTTACAAGGTGAGTTTACTTTTATGGCAATAATGTCAACCAATTTCTTGAGATGCAAGTTTTGTGGCCCTAAATTTTGTCAATAGGTGATTCTTCTAATAGTTTTGAGTCAATAACAAATGCAGTAGATTGTAGTTGTGGCCCTCCCCATACTCCCTTGGCACTCATCCTTCCAAATACATATCTGCAACTCCCCACCTGAGGGCTTTCTCCCAGCCAGACACCCCAGGCCAGAAGTGGTGGGGAGTTAATGTGGCTGCAAGTAACCCTAAGCCAGTGACAGATGGCAATCAGTACCCCAGGTTCCTAGTCCTCTGGTGGGGATGATTCAGATATGTTCTACGCGGTTTTTCCCAGTACCCTGGGGAGGGCGGTGAAATTGAACCCAGTCACCCTCAGTAAAAAACTGCTTAATGATACAGCCTTCACTGGTTCATCCCTACCTTTGTCTTTTTTTCCCCTTGTTCTCTCGAGCTTAGTTGCTCTGCAGCAAGTGGGACCTTCCTGGATCAGGGATTAAACTCGTGTCTCCTGCATTGGCAGGCAGATTCTTTACCACTGAGCCACCAGGAAAGAACCCTCATCCCTGTCTTATTTCCCACCTCCCTAGAGATGCTTTCTGGAAGGACCTCTTAGATAACTTGTATTCACATTCTAGTCTCAGATGGAGTCAGCTACCAGGGAGCCCAACCTACGATTACAAATGTATAAAGTTTTTGCCATTCCCAGTTTTATTGTGTTATTTCTACAGAGCCTAAATTTTCTATGGTAGCTTTTTTAAAAATTCTCAGAGATAAATAATTTTGAGTTAAATGAGCCCTTCGATAAAAGTGAGCCATTTTTTTCATCTTAACAAATTTTACTAGGTGCTCTTCTATGTTGATTATTTCTACCAGTACTAGAATCCACTTGAATAGAAAACTGGGTGCATGATGGATTGGATCTGTGTGCATGCCTGGATCAGAACCTCCCGCCTCATGTGATTTCCTCAGATTTTTTGCATAATCTTCCTTTAAAATTCTTTTTCATATTCTCCACCTAGAGAAATCCAAGTTAATCTTCATGACCAACTAGAAATGCCAGTTTCTCCATAGACCTGATTCTCATCAATAGTAACTAACTTCCTGACTCATTGGAAATGACTCTGATGCTGGGAGGGATTGGGGGCAGGAGGAGAAGGGGACGACAGAGGATGAGATTGCTGGATGGCATCACTGACTGGATGGATGTGAGTTTGAGTGAACTCCGGGAGTTGGTGATGGACAGGAGGCCTGGCGTGCTGCAACTCACGGGGTCGCAAAGAGTCGGACATGACTGAGCTACTGAACTGAACTGAGCTCCCACAGCATCCTGTTTTTCCTTCTACTTGGCACCTTTTCTTGCCTTAAGTGACTTTTGGGTGTCTGTGTTTCCTCATTAGATTGAGAGCAAAGGTGATCTTTTCTTTCACTCCTACTAGCACCCACCTAGCAGGTATTCAATACAAGTGTGAATATATGTTTCCATTAGAGAAGATGGCACCCTACAAAGAAACTTCTCATACCCCAGATCTAAGGAGTATGTTTAACTTTTGAATAAGGTTTCTTTTGAATCTGAGATGTGTATAAGAGACAGCAGTGTAGCTCTTTGGAATTGGGAGATTGAAGGGCCAGTTCTCTAGCTAGTAAAGGCACAAATCTCTGAGTCAGGACACAGCTGGTGGAGCAAGAACAAAATACCTTTAAAAAAATCTTTCTCTGATTTGCTGTCTATCATGAAGGGGAAGCCTGAGTATTCCATAATGTGAAGTATAGATCTGTTTTTCTCAGTCTAACTCCATTTGCTTTAAAGTTTTCAAGGCTGCTCACAATTTTGT
>SJYC01084894.1:0-37555 GCA_006408675.1 Madoqua kirkii
TTTTGAAAAAGAGTTTGACAGTTCTCATAAAGTTATACTGAGAATTATCATATGACCAAGTAATTCCTCTATTAAATATACACTCATGAGAAATTGAAACATATACCCACATAAAAACATAAACTAGTTTTCATTGCAGCATTATTCATACTGTCTAAAAGTAGAAACTACCCAAATTTCCACTCAAATTGATGGCATATAAAGTATATGTGTAAAATAGGACATGCATAAATATTAAGAAAAAAAAATATGGTCTGTGCAAAACACCTCAAAAATCCACATGTCATATGATTCCATTTATGGAGACAAAGTAGATGAGTTATTGTCAGTGAAGGGAATATTTTGAAAGAACTGGAATGATCGCTAATTAGTATATGCGGTTTCTTTTTCTTTTACTATTTGTTTAAATTGGGATATAGCTGCTTTACAACATTGTGTTACTTTCTGCTGTACAATGAAGCAAATCGGCTATATGTATACATATATTCCTCCCTCTTGAACCTCCCTTCCAACCCACCACCTTCCACCCCTCTAGGTCACAGAACACTGAGCTGAGCTCCCTGGGCTACATTTACAGTAGATTTCCACTAGTTGTTTTACATTCAGTGGTGTGCATACATCAGTCCCAATTGCCACCAGTCTTTTGGTATGGTTGTATCTTTCAATAAGGATAGTATGTTTATTGTTCCATAAAATTTCTTAAATTCACTCATTGTCTTCTCCCTCACTCTTTCTAAGTGTACAGTTCAATTGATTTCTAGCATGTTAACACAGTTTTGCAATCATCACAAGCAATTTTAGAATTTTTATTATCTTTATTACCATCGATAGATTAATTTTTTTTAGGTAATAAAAATACTGTGTTAATTGTTAATTTCTTCCATACAACCAAGTGATTCAATTAAAAACAAAAATCAAACTCCAAATATCAGTGTTGTTTTTTAGAAATTCCACATGAATTACCTTTTGTACCTAAAAGTTAGCTTGTCAAAACATGAATATTTGGAGTTTTCTGGTGTCTCAGTGGTAAACAATCTACCTGCTAAGCAGGAGACATAGAGACACAGTCTGATCTCTGATTCAGGAAAATCCCATGTGCCACAGAGCAACTAAGGCCATGCACCGCACCTATTGCGCCTGTGCCCTAGAATCTGGGAGCCCCAAATACTGAACCCCATGTGCCCTAGAGCCCACACTCCCCAACAAGAAAACCCACACAATGAGAAGCCTCCATACCAAAATGAGGGAGATGCAGCTAGAGAGAAGTCCACAGAACAATGAAGACCCAGCACAACCAGTAAGAAAGAAAAAACAGTGAGTCTTCATCTTTCTGTCCCCATGTAAAGATTCACCTGCTCCTATATTCCTAGTTGTAGTGATATGGAGAACCACGTAGACTAAGCAGGAATCTCTATTAATATATTACTCTTCCATCTATTTATCTCTTCAATGCATCACCGTATTGCCTCTATCCTGCTTCCTATATAGTCTGTGTTTCCTTAATCTCTCTTGTCAGCTCCGCTGCAGTTTATCTTTAACCTTTCTTTAATGAAATATTTTAAGAGTCTCTTTGTTACTCTCCCTACTTCTAGCCACATCTATATCCAGTAACTTAACAGACAGTGAGAGAGGTTACTTTTCAGAATTGTGAGACCAGGATATAGGAGTCTGGATCCATTTCTGGTACCCCCAAGCAGTGTAGACACAGGAAGTTCACTTAAACCTTCTAGGTGTCAGGTTTTTTCATTACTGAGATTGTGGTAAATTTATCAGATAATGTTTAAGGTTGCTTCAGTTTTCATGAATTATGATTCTATAACTTTTATATATCCATTGATAATTCTGATATAGAACAGTGATGATTTTAGCTTCAGCATATTTTAGTTCTAATTTTCATTATAAGCAAAACAGTAAGAACCTTAAGTATTATTAATAAGATTAGTTACTGAAAATATTGCAGAAGGAACTGAGATAAGAAGAAATTGACTTTTCTCCTAGAAAAGATATTCACACTAAGGACTGGACTTAGATTTTAAAAAAGAAATAGGATTTTAAGGATCTTATGGATAAGTTAGCTGAATGATATATGTAGTTTTGTTATTGATTTTTACTGAATAGACTGAGATTCAGGTTGTATGTGCATACATAGACTAAAGCCTTTTTGGTCTAAACTCCAGTAATTCTGAATTATTCATGAATTACAAAACGATCGTTTGAACTAGATTCAAATTTCTTTGTTTAGCAATTTTTTTTCTTTTAACACATATTTTTAGATAATGATACTAAGTGTGAACAAGCCAGAAGGAGAAATGTGTTAATTTTGTTTGACATCATTTTGGACACTTATCAAATACTGAGCTTGACAGAAATCATATTTAACATCAAACCCTGTTTATGGGAAGGTTACTAAATATTTAGCGATAGAGACAAAAGAACCTCAAGTGCTGTGAGGCTGTTTTGTTTTTTTAATTATAAAATTATTACAACTAATAAGTGCTTAAGAAAAAAAAGAGTGATTAAATGTGGCTTGAGAATACAGTATAGACTTTCAAAGAGAATGTTAGCAATGCACTTTCAATAATGGCAATTATATCAGTGAAACAGATGTGCAATGTACTGCACAACATCAGTACAACAATGATGTACAATGTTTAAAACCTTGTTGCAGACTGCATTTGATTAGGTTCCTATAATAAGTTTGTGAAAACGATATAGCAAATGCTGTTATATGTCCTTAATTGATGAGGCATTAAGAATTAAAAGACATGATATATTTAGATTATAGAACCTGTAAAACAGGTTTGGAATCTAGCTCTCCAGTGACTGAACTTTACTGGATGAAGAATACCAGATAGGAATGGTTGAAAAAAAAAAAAAAAAAGCTATTAAGGGCATGAATGCCTTTTGAAAATGCTGTTAGGAAACAATAGAATAGAATTCCAAATTCCTATAAATAGAGTATAAACCCAAAGTGAATTGATAGTCATTTTTTTCAAGTTTTCAGGTTTTTTCCTAGCATTTCAGAAATGCTAGGATTTAGTAGATTTAGGATAATAAAAATGAATGTTTGATTAAAGTAATTCTAAGTGGGTAAAATTCTTCTATTCAGAGAACAAATATATGAAACCATATATGAGACCAGGTATTAACCAGAGAAATGCTCAGATGGATGAAGCACAAACTGGAATCAGGATTGCCAGGAGAAATATCAATAACTTCAGATATGCAGGTGTCACCAACTTTATGGCAGTAAGTAAAGAGGAACTAAAGAGCCTCTTGATGAAGGTGAAAGAGGAGATGAAAAATCTGGTTTAAAACTCAGCATTCAAAAACGAAGATCATGGCATCTGGTCCCATCACTTCATGGAAAATAGATGGAGAAACAAAGAAAACAGTGACCGACTTGATTTTCTTGGGCTCCAAAATCACTGCAGATGGTAACTGCAGCCACAAAATTAAAAGGTGCTTGCTCCTCAGAAGACAGCTGTGACAAACCTAGACAGCATATTAAAAAGCACAGACATTACTTTGCCTACAAAGGTCCATCTAGTCAAGGCTATGGTTTTTCCAATAGTCATGTATGGATGTGAGAGTTGGGCTATAAAGAAAGATGAGCACCGAAGGACTGATGCTTTCGAACTGTGGTGTTGGAGAAGACTCTCGAGAATCCGTTGGACTGCAAGGAGATCAAACTAGTCAATCCTAAAGGAAATCAATCCTGTATATTCATTAGAAGGACACTGATGTTGAAACTGAAGCTCCAATACTTCAGCCACCTGACACAAAGAGCCAACTCTGTAGCAAAGACCCTTATGCTAAAAAAGAAAGATTGAAGGCTGGAGGAGAAGAGGATAACAGAGGATGAGATGGTTGGATGACATCACTGATGCCATCAATGGACATGAGTTTGAGTATGCTCCAGAAGATAGTGATGGACAGGGAAGCCTGTTGTGCTGTAGTCTATAGGGTTGCAAAGAGTCAGACATGACTGAGCAAGTGAACGACAACAACAATTGAGAGTAACAGAATATTGCTTAAAAAAGAGATCAGAATCACAATTTAAGACTAAGTTTCGGGGACTTCCTTGGTTGCCCAGTGTTAAGGTTCCATGCTTCCACTGCAGAGGGCACAGGTTGATCCCTGGTCAGGAAACTAAGATCCCACAAGTTTTGGGTAGAGAGCCAAAAGAAAAAAGAAAGGTTTTCCCTATTAATAAGACTTTGAATGTCAGCTTAAGTATTGGTACTACATATTTTAATTAGGAAGAAGCAACATAATAGTTTGTGCAAAAGAATTATAAGACTTTGTTTTACTTATTAGTTACAATGAACAAAATAGATAATGATCAGCATGTCTAATAAAGAGCTTAAGAATAAATTATCTCATGATAAGAGTCCCAGAGAGGGTAGCGGTTACTATGTAAAATAAATCCTATCGTCTCTCCCTTCCTTGCAGTTAGGGCAATTTTACTCTCAGTTTTGTCCAACTCTGTGATCCCATAGACTATAATCTCTGTCCATGGAATTCTTCAGGTAAGAATACTGGAGTGAGTAGTCATTCCCTTCTCCAGGGTATCTTCCCTACCCAGGGATCAAACCCAGGTATCCTGGATTGCAGGTAGATTCTTTACACTCTGAGCCAAGAGATGCCTAACAGTATTACTAAACCTGGACAACAAACTGGGAGGAAAGAAATGTGCACAATTTTGAAGCCAGGCTGCTGCTCCTCTGGCTTCTCTTTGCCTTGGAAAGATATGCTAGCTTATTCCAGATAAATATTTTAATTCCAGGATGTTGTGCTGTACTTCATTTTTATTCTTGAGTGACTATATGAAGCAGAGAATCCTCCACACTGCCACAGAACTCTACTGGACATAAGTGTGACTGACTGTAAGTTTAACTTTGAATTTAAGTCACTGAGATTTTGACAGTTTGTATTAATACAGCACAACCTAACCAGTACTGACTAGTAAAGAAATGGATATCAAAAGTGAAAGGAAAAAACTAAACTATGTGGCATAATGAGAAAATTGATATCATAGTCTGCTGCTGCTGCTGTGTTGCTTCAGTAGTGTCCGACTCTGTGCGACCCCAGAGACGGCAGCCCACCAGGCTCCCCCACCCCTGGGATTCTCCAGGCAAGAACACTGGAGTGGGTTGCCATTTCCTTCTTCAATGTATGAAAGTGAAAAGGGAAAGTGAAGTCACTCAGTTGTGCTTGACTCTCCGCGACCCCATGGACCGCAGCATACCAGGCTCTTCCGCCCTAGTCTGAGAAGATAACAAAGCATGATCTGTAGTGGCAAAATTCTTGGAAAAATCATCAACTGAAATTAAATGGAGGCAAAGTAACTTGCTTAATAAACTTAGAGCTCTATGAGAATAGGTAAAAATACACAACCTTCTAAAGTGTGTTGGTATTGATTGGTTATATTTGCCAGGGTATTAAAAGAAAAACGCTCAGAAAAAAATGTTGACCATTGGAAAGCAAACTATGTTCAACCCAGAAGAACAAAATATAAGATTGGGAGAGAATGGGAATAGCCAATCTTAAGTCTCTCTCAAGTGATTAAATTAAACCCGGAATAGAAAAGGAACATATATTTGTGACTCCCAGTGAATTATTTCAATCCAATGACTTCGAACAAAGATCAGATTAAGAATGTGGGTTTCCTATCAAATTCAATATACTTAAATTGTCCAATATTAAATTCAGAAGAAAGATAGATGGGGACTAGGAGGTAGAGTGTAAAACAAAACAAACAAAATTTCAACTTAAACATATCCAAAAAATATGTGAGTTTATCAAATTTTAGAGAAATATATTCTGACAAAAATGACGAGTCATTTCTAAAAGATAGAAGTTAGCTTTTAAGACAAAAACTGTGCTGTGGCCCCCAAAATATGTACATGCAGGTAATAACCTAAGGAAGATGCATAGTGCACAAGGAAAATATATGTTCCTAGACCAGTTTCTTATGTGGCCAATCAGAATAAGTTACAGAGTTCCAAACAGTAGCAAGGAGAGATATGAAAGGCTTTTTAAGTGAACAATGCAAAGAAATAGAGAAAACAATGGAATGGGAAAGACTAGAGATTTTTCAAGAAAATTTGAGATACCAAGGGAATATTTCATGTGAAGATGGGCACAAGAAAGGACAGAAATGGTACAGACCTAACAGAAGCAGAGATATTAAGAAGAGGTGGCAAGAATACACAAAAAAATTGTACAAAAAAAGATCTTAATGATCTGGATAACCACCATGGTGTGATCACTCACCTAGAGCCAGATATCCTGGAGTGTGAAGTCAGCCTTAGAAAACATTGCTATGAACAAAGATAGAGGAGGTGATGGAATTCCAGCTGGAACTGAGGAATGGAATTCCAAATTCAAGAGGTATTTCAAATATTAAAAGACAAGGCTGTTTAAGTGCTGCACTCAATATGCCAGCAAATATAGACAACTCAGCAGTGGCCATAGGACTGGAAAAAGTCAATTTCATTCATTTCATATGCTACCAAGATTATGCGCAAAATCCTTCAGGTCAGGCTTCAACAGTACATGAACTGAAAAATTCCAGATGTTCAAGCTGAGTTTAGAAAATGCAGAGGAACCAGAGATCAAATTGCCAACATTTATTGGATCATAGAAAAAGCAAAAGAATTCCAGAAAAACATCTACGTCTGTCTCATTGACTATGTTAAAGCCTTTGACTGTGTGGATCATAACTGTAGAATTTTTTTAAAGAGGTGAGAATACCAGACCACCTTACCTGCCTCCTGAGAAATCTGTATGCAGGTCACGAAGCAACAGTTAGAAGAAGACATAGAACAACAGACTGGTTCATACTGGGAAAGAAATACATTAAGGTTGTGTATTGTTACTCTGTATATTTAACTTCTATGCAGAGTACATGATGTGAAATGCTGGGCTGGATGAATCACACGCTGGAATCAAGACTGTTAGGAGAAATATCAACAACCTCAGATATGCAGGTGATACCACCTTAATCCAGAAAGTGAAGAGGAACCAAGGGGCCTCTTGATGAAACTGAAAGAGGAGAATGAATAAGCTGGCTTAAAATGGAACATTCAAAAAATGAAGATCATGGCATCTAGTCCCATCACTTCATGGCAAATAGATGGGGGAAAATGGAAACAGTGACAGTCTTATTTTCTTTGGCTTCAAAATCACCATGGATGATGACTACAACCATGAAATTAAAAGACGTTTGCTCCTTGGAAGAAAAGCTTTGGCAAACCTAGACAGCATATTGAAAAACAGAGACATCATTTTGCTGACAAAGGCCCCTATAGTCCAAGCTATGGTTTTTCCAGTAATCATGTTATGGATGTGAGAGTTGGACCATAGAGAAGGCTGAGCACCAAAAACTTGATGCTTTTGAACTGTGGTGCTGGAGAAGATGCTTGAGAGTCCACTAGGGAGGTGGGAAAGGGTTAGCCTTGGCCAGTACATGTGTACCTGTAGCTGATTTATGTCACTGTATGGCAAAAATAATCACATTATTGCAAAGTAATTATCATCCAATCAAAATAAATTAAACTATTTTTTTAAAGAGTTCATTGGATGGCAAGTGGATCAAGCTATTTAATCCTAAAGGATATCAACACTGAACATTTATTGGAAGGGATGATGGTGAAGCTGAAGCTCTAATACTTTGGCCACCTGATGCAAAGAGCTAACTCATTGAAAAAGACCATGATGCTGGGAAAGATTGAGGGCAGGAGAAGCGGATGACAGAGGATAAGATTGTTGTTTGTCCTCTGTCTATTGATGATGGTATAACTCAATGGACATGAATTTGAGCAAACTCCAGGAAATAGTGAAGAACAGGGAAGTCTGGCATGCTGCAGTCCACGGGGTTGCAATGATTGTTGGCTGGATGGCATCACCGACTCGATGGATGTGAGTTTGAGTGAACTCCAGGAGTTGGTGATGGACAGGAAGGCCTGGCGTGCTGCGATTCATGGGGTCGCAAAGAGTCGGACATGACTGAGCAACTGAATTGAACTGAAAGCAACTAAACAATGACAACAAAGAATCTCCGAGAGTTAAATAGGCTGTGAAATCCTCTTCCCTTGTGGCTCAGACAGTAAGGCGTCTGCCTACACTGCAGGAGACCCAGGTTTGAGCCCTGGGTCAGGAAGATCCTCTGGAGGAGGACATAGCAACTCACTCCAGTACTCTTGCCTGGAAAATCTCATGGACGCAGGAACCCAGTGGGCTACAGTCCATGGGGTCACAAAGAGTCGGACATGACTGAACAACTTCACTATTTTCTTTTTTTTTAAGGGTAAGTGTTTTACACCTAATTCCAAACATTTGCATGTGATTCTCAGATACCAGCTGGATGTGCTACAAATTCAACTCAGTTCTGATACTTTCCACCCAAGATAGCATCAGATTCTGCACTTTAGGTGTTCGATCCCACAAGAGTGTCCTCCACTTGAAATGCAATTACAAGCAAGTCTAGATTGTTACCTACACTTCTGACCAACTGGCTATAAACCAGAGCTTGACACAATCTCTTTCTTGGGCTCAATTTATTGTTAGAGCAGCTCACAGGACTCAAGAAATGTGTTTACTCACTAGATAACTGGTTTATTATAAGGATATTAAAAGCAGGACTTCCCAGGTGATACTAGTAGTAAAGAACCTGCTTGGCAATGCAGAGACATAAGAGATGTAGGTTTGATCCCTGGGTCAGAAAGACCCCTGGAAGAGGTCATAGCAACTCACTCCAGTATTCTTGCCTGGAGAATCCCACGGACAGAAAAGCCTGGCAGGCTACTGTCCACAGGGTCACAAAGAGTTGGACACAACTGAAGTGGGTTAGCACACACAGAATCAGGAAATCAATAGCCTAATGAAAAGATGCATAAAATGAGATCCCAAACAAGGGAGATTCTGTTCTTGTAAAGTCAAGTCTGGCACGGTGACCCCTGGAAAAGTTCTGGTTCACCATCCTGGAAGCTCTCTGAATCCCCTCCTTTTGGTTTATATGGAGGCTTCATTATATAGGTGTGTGTGTGCACATGTGTTCATGATAGGTCGCTTCAGTTTTATCCGATTCTTTGTGACCCTATGGACCCTTTGCATGCTTGATTACATCACTGACCACTGATGATCAACTTACCTCTAGCAATTCTCCCCTCCATGGAGGTCAGAGGGTGGGGCTGAAGTCCCAATTGTCCAATCACATGGTTGATTCTCCTGAAAACCAGCCCCCATTATTAGATGAGGTGAAAATGTCACCTCAATAATAATAATAAAAGACCATCATAGAAATTGCAAGGATTTTAGGAGCTCTGTTCCAGAAAGAGGTGAAAGATGAAATATATATTTCTTATTATAAATCACAAAATCACTGGGTGTTAGGGGGGAAATACAGAATTTGGTAGTCAAAATAAGAGACTGAGGCAGATATTAATACCTGGTAAATGTTACATTTGTCATGGCTCTTCTGTATTATCCAAGAAGTGTGAGGCTATGTGTGGCTCTGGCAAAAGCGCTATGAAGAAAGACCTATCACTCAGAGTCCTTAGTAATAAAAAGCCTATCATGATTTCCTAATCTTTTTCTTCTAATTCACAGACTAGTTGATAAAGCCACATATTTCCGTTGTGCAGCAAGAAAATGATACGATTTTTGTTAGCTTGGGCTTTTGAAAGCCTATTTTGAACAAAGCTCTTTATGACCCATGTTAACTGATCATGCAACTTGAGCGTAAGTAAACACACATAGTTTGCTTTTTTGTTTTTATTACACAGCAAAATTAGGGTTATTGGATACTCTAGCCTTTTCTGACTCTACAAGGGGTGATTTGAGAGTTCTGGCCACTTCACAATGGCTTTCCTTTATTCTTTCTAGGATACCAATTAAACACTTTAATTTCATCATTCCTGAAGAGATCCTGTCCAAATGATAGTCAATCTTTGGTGAACAAATACAACTTTTTTGGTACACATTGCACTATCAAAAATCAGAAATGTTTTTTATATGGGAATTGAGAGGATAAAAGATGATTGCCATTTTCAGCTCAAATGAGAATTTTTTCATTTGTTACAGGGTACAGCTTTCCCATATTCCACAGTATGAATGATGTCATGAAGCCAATAAAGAAGGCCTCAGTTTTCATCAGCTAGAATACCTCTCCATATTTACCTCCAGAGTTCTCAAGGTGAATCTTAATAGCCAAAGTCATAATTGCTTTTGAATGATAAATGTATTATTAAAAAAAATTTAATAATAGAAAAAAAAGGTAGGGTGAGAATAAGAGGTGGGTAACAGGGACATAAGTTGAAAGTATAATAATAAAGTATACTAATTAGAATTATTGCCTAGTATTAGCAAGTATATACCTGAAGTCTCTCTCTGTGTGTATATATATATAGTTTTATTTTTAATTCACCTCAATGAATATGATAGAGGGATATAAACTGATCATGAAAGAAAGGCAAATTATCTGGATAAATAAAAACATCCTCCAGAATGAGGTTCTATTCACCTTCAATCAGTATAAAGCATGTGCTGGACAAACAAATGTGCATATAACCACTGCAAATTTGTCTTCCTTATCTAATCAGATGTTACTTTGAGTTAGTATTTATAATTGAATTGAATCAAACTCTATTTCTTTAAAAATATGAATTTCTTTCTATGCTATCAGTTCTCATGTGTGTGTGTGTGTGTGTGTGTGTGTGTGTGTGTGTGTGTAGAATAACACACACACACACATATGTAGAGAGAGATTTCTTATAGGAATTGGCTTACACAGTTGCAGAAGCCAAGAAGTCTCACAGACTACCATTCACAAGCTGGAGAACTTAGAAAGTAGTGGTCTAATTCAGTCTAAGACCACAGGTCCAAGGATCAAGAGTTCCTATGACTAAGGGCAGAAGAAAGCAGACCTTTCAGCTTGAGAGAGAGAATTCATTCTCCTCTGCCCCTTTGTTTTATCCAGATCCTCAGCAGATTAGATAATTCCCCATCCATGCTGGTGAGGGCAGATCTTCTTTATACAGTTAACTGAATGGAAAGCTAATTTTTTTTTTCTTTTTTTGGAAACATCCTCACAGACATACTCAGAAAGATTGATTTTCTGACTATCTAGGCAGGGTGATAGTCCAAGTTGACAAATAAAATGCATGAGCACAGTGCCTAATATCTGTGTTCCTGATTCTGTTGCAGTAGTTCCCTAATTATCACTGGATACTTGTCTCCCTGGAAATGATTGCTTTTCCGTCTTTTTTACAGCTAAGCATGACTATGTGACTAGATTCTGGCCAAAACTGTAGAAAATATAAAATGGTGCAGGAAACTAATAGGAATTAGGCTTGAAGAGAAAGAATTTTTGCTTTTCCTTCCTTTTATCATTTTCTTACATTTTGCTGCCTCAGAGGCATATCAGTGGTGGTACCAGGAACTAAACAGGCCACCTGCACCGTGAGGAGAAAGCAACTGTAGGGTTGGTGGAGTAAAATCTGCAAGTCTGGTTTCCTGACAATCATGAAAGCCTCACACTGACTCTTGTCTATCTATCCATATTTACAGGAAAACACAAAAGTTAATCTTAATTAAGCCACTGTTAATGTTTTCTTATCACTTACAGCTTAACATTAAAAATACAAAATTCTTCATTCCTTTTGATTTGTAATAGAGTTCCTTTCCCTCAGTTCCTATAATGTTTACTTTGCACCGTTTGATCGCCCCTCAGATATTCCATATATGTTCATCCCCTCTCACTTTCAGCTGTAGTCTTGCCCACATTTCACTGAAAAATTAAATAAGTGGCTACACATCTCACCGTCATATTCTGTGACCTACATATCATTGCTTTGTTCCAATTATCTTCCCTCCTGTTAAAATGATTTCTTCCTGTAAACCATTCTCTTCTTTGGAAGAAATAATTTCTCCACTTATGCCATGAATCCCTTCCACTCTAGATTCCTTATATCTGCACCTTTATTTAAATCCTCTCTTGTAGCACTTATGGTCTCCATTTCAAGTGAGTGGTGGCTCAGACAGTAAAGAATCTGCCTGCAGTAGTGGAGACCTGGGTTCGATCTGTGGGTTGGGAAGATCCCCTGGGTAGGAAATGACAACCCACTCTGGTATTCTTGCCTGGAGAACCCCATGGACAGAGGAGCCTGGTGGGCTATAGCCCATGGGGTTGCAAAGAGCCAGACACGACTGAACGATTAACGCTTTCACAGATATGCTCTAATTAATGAAACTTTTGCCCCATAGTATATATGAAGCCCACCAGATTCACTGCTCCCTTTTCCAACTGTCTCTAAATTTAGAATCGTGTATATGTAGTATTTCTGTACCTCACCTTCTATTCACTGTTCAATTACAAAATCAGTTCCTAATTCCAGAATTACAGTGAATCTGTGCTCATCTTGGTCATCAATGACCTCAACATGCAGAAACTCAAGATAAAACTTCCATCTTTATAGTCTTTGATCTTTAGGCATCATTCAGAGAGGTGAACCTATCATCAGTCTCGTACAAATGGCCATATTTTGTCATAAATTATTAGTCATTTTACCTCTTCTTCAGTAATATTTCTTTCTCAGCATTTTTAAAATTCTGTTCTCTCACCTCTGTTTGGCCTCTAAAATTATGTACTTCACAGGGATCATTTTAGCCTTTTCTGTCTTAGAATCACCCTGATAATTATATGACTGATTTATAAGGTTTTAAAGACCAGCTCAATACCATGTTTCAAATTTATGTTTCGGTTCCAGATCTCTGCAGTCTCCTACATGCCCTTCCAAGTGTGTGCTTGGTATTTCCTTTCAGAGTCTTAGAGAGAAATCTCAAATTTATCCCATCCAAAACTGAAATCTTAATCCCTCCCCTCCATATGGGATGGCTCATATTTTTAAGGAAAGATAGTTGGATTCAGTTGAATTATATACACTAACTCAAAATAAGATAATGTCTGGTTAGCAAAGGAATACAAATTCACAGTGATTATACCCTCATTGGTTGGTATAGATCTTTTCAACTGATTAGTGGTGAGTAATACCCATCTGCAAACTCACCAATCTCAGGAACTCAGATTCTTATTCAATCATTCAGCTTCTTAAAGCATGATCCTAAGAGTCATTTTTTATACCTCTTTTCCTTTGCATTCCTGCAAATGTTATCTCTTTTACCAGCACATCTGGTTAGTATCAGAGCATATTTCTCAAATCTACCTACTCTTCTCCACCTCAAGTATCAATATCCCCATCTACCTCTTGACGTCTATGACGCAGACAATTACAACAATTTCCTTAGTGTCTACACCCTTTTTCTCTTTGTATATCCTATGCAGGACAGTGAGGTGAAGGAATGCATTATATCCCTTTTTTGCTTAGAATAATTTCAGCATTGTTATACTTGGAAAAAATAAAATTCTTTAACATGTACACATACAAGGACATATATGATCATGTACCTTCTCATGCAATGTAATTTTCTTTTTTTTGACTGTATCACTCATTTGTGAGAAGGCTATTTCTTAATCAGAGATTGAACCCACCCACAACCCCTAAAATGGAAGCGCAGAGTCCTAAACTCTGGACTGACAAGGATCCCCACCCTACAAAGTAATCATTCGTTTTCATTCAGGCTATCTATATACTACAAAGTTATTGCTTGTAGTCTTCCCACATTAGAAACATATTTAACTCCATCCTGTTTCTTTTTGGTATGAATATTACATCTGTGTGAAGTGACAAATTCTGCTTTGTTTATTATATCCACACCGAGAATCCCAGTATTCTCTTTCTTACCACTCTGTTTTCTTTATACCATTTCTTACAATATGTTATTATTTTCTTTATATAATTGATAATTTGTGGTGATTGCCTCCCCATTAGATTTTAAGTCTTAGCACAGTCTTAGTAACTATTACATCTTCAGCACCAAACAAAATGTCACGTATTATAGAGTAGATACTCAATGCATTCTGGTTAATTGAGTAAATGACTAAATATCAATACTTAATTTGTGAGAGGAACACTGGACTCTGTTCTTAACCCCCACTCACTTTGGCCTACTATAACAAAATGCCTGAAATTGGGTAACCTATTGTTAAAAGTTTACTAGATTAACACTTGTTGTGTAGAGCACAGGGTGCTGAATGGTGAGCCATAGTTCAAAAATACACTTGAAATAGAGAATATTGTTACTCATGGACTCTGAAAGGAGCACCTGGCACACCTCCAGTGGCCACATGGGGAGGTCAAGGCAGAGTGTAGGCACACAGACAGACACAGGGGCCAGGACACATGACTATCAGCATCTGTGGGTGCAGTGCTTTGAAGTTCTGGGGCTATGGATAGGTCAGTACAAACCATAGAGTCCAGTTTTGGTAACCACCACTGCAGGTTCATCTAAAGGCACATAAGGAGAAGGCGTAGGAAGGCAGGGGAGACTCGATCACAAGGACTGTTGGGGAATTCCTTTCAGGAACTTAAGTTACTTGTGACGCTAGACTACTATTTAAAGCGTGAACTTCGGTGAGAGGCTAGTGTCCGCTGAAGGCCATTGCCAGCCAAACAAAATGGAAAAGCAGCGATATCGTGAAGCAGCTTAGCAATATCATGAAGTAGTTCAAGATGAAGGTTCTAGCAGATTCAGTGACCAGTTAAGAACTAGCTTCCTCACTGATAGCCATCTTCTGACAGTAGCCTCACATGACAGAAAAGGGGCAAGCCAGCCTCCTTATATCTCTTTTATTAAGATAACAATCTCCCTCACAAGGCTCCACCATTATGACCTAAGCAACTCCAAACTGCACCCCCTAGTAGTTCAACATATAAATCTGGGTGAGACACACGTATTTGGTCCATAACACTCTCCATGAGAGCACATGGAAATATTTTAGTTAACAAGTTATTTTCAGATTTCTAAGATCTCTTCAATTTGGAACATTGTCTATGTCTTTATAAATCATCTTTAATTTTAAAAATAAGATCAAGAAACAGCTTTTAAACAAGTTAAAATTAGAACTTAGAATAATTTGAACTTCTGAACATGTTTGTTGACTACAAAGAAAATAAGAAATTTAAATAAGTAACCTGGATAATAAAGTTACCTTTGTCTTGGTAAATCCTATGGCCTAGAACATCATTTTCAGAAGCAAATATGGGCTTAAGTGAAAATAATTTCTCAACACATGTGATTGACTGAATTTACTTACACTGCAAAGACTTTTTTTTACCGTCATCCAGGAATCAAGTGTGAATCATGAAACTTAACTTATTGTTATCTGGAGTCACTCTGGCTAAAAATATTTACATGTAAGTCTTCCACAGTATGAGTAAAAATGCTGTTAAATAAATGCCTACAATTTAAAACAGTATATCATTTATATTTGCATTGGTAAATTGGACAACTTGTATTAAATAAATGTTTTATTTAATGAATGAATAGGTAGTTATAGGGTATATCTAACAACCTCATGGACTGCAGCCTACCAGACTCCTCCATCCATGGGATTTTCCAGGCAAGAGTACTGGAGTGGGGTGCCATTGCCTTCTCCGACTATTTGATTTTACTACGCTGTAAAAATTCTTTTGGTCTCTTTTTATGACACTATTTTTGAAATGTTCTTATTTTAATTATTTTGCATTTGTAATTTAATCCCTAATTTTCACAAAATAGTTCCTTAGAAGCCAAAAGCTTGCCAGAGAAGGGCAGACTTCAGGCAGTGGGGGAAAAAAGAGACCAATAACCTGTTTGATTCTATACTTACTTTTCTCAGCACCTATACATCACTAAAGGGACTGGTATGTCCTCCTTATTATTACAATTAAATCTGTACAACAGCACTTGTAAACCCCTGCATGCAATTCTTTTGATTCTTAACGGGGAAAAAAAAAAAGAATACAGGAAGAAAAGTGAGTAAAACACTGGTAATTTGTTTAGCTGGTGGTGCAGGCTGTTCTCCGATCAAATTTTGTTTCCCAAAGGAAGGCATCAGTTTTAAATTACACAGCGAGCGGGCAAGAAAAAGGAAGCGAACAATCAAAACCTTCCCAGGAGGGGAAAGAATAAGGCAAGAGCTCTAGAGATCCTATTTAATAAATAAACACCTTCATTTCTGTAAGTTAATTTCACCACAGGAAATAAGTTTAGTTTTAATTATATTGCCTTATGTCATGTTTTATAAAAGGTACATGAGCTTCATTGACTTTCTCTTATTAAAGCTTTGGCTGTTTCCAAAAATGCTGCATGTAGATTAAGGCTCTGAGGAAACGTAGCATGATGTACAATTATTTGAAATGCAATATTTTCATCTTATTCCATGTTAGCAACAAGGAGATAGTGAAAACAGCATGTTGTATTTAATTTTCATTAAAAACTGGTTTTACTTTTAGAGTTATATATGAAAGCCTCAAGTAATGCAGGGCAGTTGAATCATTGGCACTAATTAAAAAGTGAGCTACCTTTGTCAAGTCTGAGGAAATATATATTTAGTAAGTTCATGATTAAATTTTGTGATATAAACTTCTAATCTTCATCCTTATATACAGCTGTAATTTAAGTTGAACATTATCAGGAAGTGAATATTTTCATGTTTTTGCCGCTTTAGAGCTTTCTGAGGCAGGAAACTGAAACCTGGATTAAAATACAAGTCTTAGATAGTGAGAGACCTCCAGAGAGATTTAGATGCTTATCTTACAATTTATTTACATTTCAAAGTGACATGAAACCTGGAGCCAAGAGCAGGCTGTTTACATTCGAAAGGATTATAACACATGAGGGAGCAAAATGTTCCCCTCCTCTCTCAGAAGGGGAGGGGACAGCGTGTAGCCTATACATTACGGGATTCATAATTTTTGGCCCCTCCTGGTGTGTCAAACCTCTTTTGCACGTACAATGTCCATCTGGCCCTTATGACATCTTTCCAAATGAGCGAGGGTATAGAGTGGGGGCCCGATATAGTTATCACTGTACATAAGAGTAGCCTGCACTGGATCCAGAAATTTTGTGTTTCAGAATAATATAAATAATGTGGATATGAAGAATTATCAAACATTCAAATCCATGATTTTAAAATGTATTATATGAGCAATTTTAAAGATAAAAAGGATTTATCTGCATCTCTGGCAAAACTGTTTTACAGCCTATGAGAAATTTGTTATTATTTTCTTCTATTTAAGGATAAAACATAGGAAGGTTAAGGAAAATGCACTTGCATTCAGAACTCATTTCTTTATTAGTTATTATCTAATGGATAATGTTTGTTTTAACTCAGTGACTAAATGGTACATAGTGAATAAAAGTGGCGGGGGGAGTAGTGGGTAAAGTTGACTACAGTGGATATAAGGCAAAAAAGAAAAAAAATAAGACTTGGTCTACATATACATTTTGATTAGTGAAAAACAATATGCTATGGGTGAGAGATTTCATTAACATACAAACTCTGAAGTTTACTGGGGAGGAAGCAAATATCATCCCCAAACACACATTTCTTAAAATCTTGGTGTATTGAACATCCTTAACTAAAGCAAGGTGTCTGAGACCAGCAATACACTTCCTGAGATGAAATCAATACATTTTCAGTTGGGTTTGTGAGGTGAAAGATGGTTAACTTTGTACTCAAACAATCATTCATAAGTTAAGCTTTCATTCTAGAAATAGCCTGTAAGTATAAAATGTGATGTGATTAATGCAATGCTTGGCATTTATTAAGCATTGAATATATAACTGCTTTTCATTTCATTATTGCTATTCCTGAGCTACATTTGATGTGGATGAAGTAAGTAGGTGTTAAATATGTATTATATTTGTCTTTCTAGCTAATATAAACAGGATAAGCAATGATAGTCATGGCCTCATACTGTAAAAGAATAGGACCTTATGGTCCTTGCTCACCACATCTTCTGCCTGCCTTTTGTCTGTGGAAAAACTTTAGCCAAAGAGTAAGTTTAATCAGAGAAGCAAGAAAATGGAAAAGCAAAGAAAAGCAGACAACACAGAATAATAACTGTCAGTAAAGAAAAATAATAGGAAAGTCAGGGAACTTCCCTGGTGGTTCAGTTGGTAAAGAATCTGCCTGCAGTGCGGGTGACCTGAGTTTGAACCCTGAGTTGGGAAGATCCCCTGGAGAAGGGAATGGCTACCCACTCGAGTATTCTGGCCTGGAGAATTCCATGGACAGAGGAGTATGGTGGGCTGCAGTCCACAGGATCACAAAGAGTCAGGCATGACTAAAGTGACTTAGGATGCTTGCAAGGACCTTTAGGTCCCTTTAGGTCCTTTAAGCAGAGAAGACAATGGCACCCCGCTCCAATACTCTTGCCTGGAAAAATCCCATGGACCGAGAAGCCTGGAATGCTGCAGGTCATGGGGTCGCTGACTGAGCGACTTCACTTTCACTTTTCACTTTTATGCATTGGAGAAGGAAATGGCAACCCACTCCAGTGTTCTTGCCTGGAGAATCCCAGGGATGGGGGAGCCTAGTGGGCTGCCATCTATGGGGCTGCACAGAGTTGGACCCAGCTGAAGTGACTTAGCAGCAGCAGCAGCAGCAAGTCCTTTAGGACCTTTAGGACCTAAAGTCAAAGACCTTTAGTTCCTTCTCAAGGACTATGCAATTATAAGAATAAGCCTTAAGGAATTGGGAACAAACCAACCCTACAGCTAAAGATTAACTGTACTTAAAACAATCATAAGTGACCACGCATGACTGCGTGGATCACAATAAACTGTGGAAAATTCTGAAAGAGATGGGAATACCAGACCACCTGACCTGCCTCTTGAGAAATTTGTATGCAGCTCAGGAAGCAACTGTTAGAACTGGACATGGAACAACAGACTGGTTCCAAATAGGAAAAGGAGTACGCCAAGGCTGAATATTGTCACCCTCCTTACTTAACTTCTATGCAGAGTACATCATGAGAAACGCTGGGCTGGAAGAAACACAAGCTGGAATCAAGATTGCCAAGAGAAATATTAATCACCTCAGATATGCAGATGACACCACCTTTATGACAGAAAGTGAAGAGGACCTAAAAAGCCTCTTGATGAAAGTGAAAGAGGAGAGTGAAAAAGTTGGCTTAAAGCTCAACAATCAGAAAACGAATCCCATCCCATCACTTCATGGGAAATAGATGGAGGAACAGTGGAAACAGTATCACACTTTATTTTTGAGGGCTCCAAATTCACTGCAGATGGTGACTGCAGCCATGAAATTAGAAGATGCTTACTCCTTGGAAGAAAAGTTATGACCAACCTAGATCGTGTATTCAAAAGCAGAGACATTACTTTGCCAACTAAGGTTCGTCTAGTCAAGGCTGTGGTTTTTCCAGTAGTCATGTATGGATGTGAGAGTTGGACTGTGAAGAAGGCTGAGCACCAAAGAATTGATGCTTTTGAACTGTGGTGTTGGAGAAGACTCTTGAGAATCCCTTGGACTGCAGGGAGATCCAACCAGTCCATTCTGGAGATCAACTCTGGGATTTCATTGGAAGGAATGATGCTAAAGCTGAAACTCCAGGACTTTGGCCACCTCATGCGAAGAGTTGACTCATTGGAAAAGACTGATGCTGGGAGGGACTGGGGGCAGAAGGAGAAGGGAACGACCGAGGATGAGATGGCTGGATGGTATCATGGACTCGATGGACATGAGTCTGAGTGAACTCCAGGAGGTGGTGATAGACAGGGAGGCCTGGTGTGCTGCGATTCATGTGGTCACAAAAAGTCGGACACGACTGAGCTACTGACCTGAACTGAAGTGTACTAAATTATGCCAATGGAAGGACTTTTGAACTGAACTTAACATTTTTTGAAATAAGGAAAAATATGTGTTCTTCAAAATAATTATTAAGACAATGAAAAGGCAAGCCATAGAAATAAAAATTTAAGTCATAATTCTGATAAGAACTCTCAAAAGTCAATAAGAAATCCAAGACCCCAATAAAAATAAATTGAATAGAAATGTTACTACAAAATATATAAGTGAAAAATAACACATGAAAATGCTGCTTAAAACCATGAGTCTTTATGGAAATGAAAATTAAAATGACAAGAAAACTCAAGCTGCTACTTGGTGAATGTCTGGAATAAATAGAACCTCATACACTGGAGGTGGCAATATAAAACCTCATAACCACTTTGGAAAATAGTTTGTCAACCTCTTCATATGCTGAAGATACACCACTAATCATCCCACTTGTAGCTGTTAACCCAAGAGGATAAAAGGTTCTATGGCCACACAAAGACTCCTACCTTCATCTTTGTAACTGATATTGTCTGCTGCTACTGCTAAGTCACTTCAGTCACGTCGGGCTCTGTGCAACGCCATAGATGGCAACCCACCAGGCTCCCCCGTCCCCTCCCCCTCCTGAACACTGGAGTGGGTTGCCATTTCCTTCTCCAATGCATGAAAGTGAAAAGTGAAAGTGAAATTGCTCATTCTTCTCTGACTCTTAGTGACCCCATGGACTGCAGCCTACCAGGCTTCTGCATCCATGGGATTTTCCAGGCAAGAGTACTGGAGTGGGGTGTCATTGCCTTCTCCAATGGTATTTTCTAATAGCTCCAAATTGGAAACAGCCCAAATGTCTACTAATTAGTATGTAAATGATGAAAGAAATATTGACATATATCTATATGATGGATGAGTACTTAACAATAATGGAAAAACTCTTGATACATGCAACAACATTGGTAATCTCAAAGAATTTTGCTGAGAAAGAGAAGTCAAAAGCCAAACTTTTTTGCTCCCTCACAAAAAAGCCCATATTAAATGATTCCATTTATATAAAATTCTAAAAAATACTAATATATAGTTTAAAAAAATTACATCAATACTTTCCTTAAGATAGGAGAGTGGGAACATCAGGAAAGTGAAAGTGAAAGTCGCTCAGTCGTGTCTGACTCTTTGCGACCCAATGGATGATATAGTCCATGAAATTCCAGGCCAGAATACTGGAGTGGGTAGCCTTTCCCTTCTCCAGGAGATCTGCCCAACCTAGGGATTGAACCCAGGTCTCCTGCATTGTGGGCAGATTTTTTTGCCAGCTAAGCTAAAAAGGAAGCCCAGGAATATCAGGAGGGTAGAATTAAAGAGGGCCATAAATTCTGTGAAAAAAGCCATTGGTAATTTGATAGGGGTCACATTGAATTTGTAGATTGCATTTGGTAGTATAGTCATTTTCACAATACTGATTCTTCCTACGAAGAAACATGGAATCTCTCTCCATCTGTTTATGTCATCTTTGATTTCTTTCATTAGTCTTATAATTTTCTGTGTACAGTTCTTTTGTCTCCTCAGGTAGGCTTATTCCTAGATATTTAATTCTTTTTGTTGCAATGGTGAATGAGATTGATTCCTTAATTTCTCTTCCTGATAAAGAAGTTGTGGTACATATACACAATGATATATTACCAGGCCATAAAAATGAATGCATTTGAGTCAGTTCTAATGAGGTGGATGAACCTGGAACATATTATACACAGTGAAGTGCATCAGAAAGAGAAAGGTAAATACCATTTTCTAATGCATAAATACAAAATCTAGAAAAATGGTACTGGAGAATTTATTTACAGGGCAACAATGGAGAAATAGACATAGAGAATAGACATATGGACATGGAGAGAGGGGAGGTGAGATGTATGGAAGGAGTAACATGGAAACTTACATTACCATATGTAAAATAGATCACCAGTGGGAATTTGCTGTAGGGCTCAGAAAACTCAAACAGGGGCTCTGTATCGACCTAGAGGCGTGGGATGGAGTAGGAGATGGAAGAGAGGTTCAAAAGGGAGAGGCTATATGTATAACTGTGACTGATTCATGTTGAGGTTTGACAGAAAACAACAAAATTCTATAAAGCAATTATTCTTCAATAAAAAATAAATAAAACTTTTTAAAAAGAGAACTATGAGGAAATATTTGTGTGTGATGGATTTGTTCACTTAGTAGGTATACTATGTTTTTACATATGTAAAGACATATGACATATGCATATATAGTTTATTGCAAGCATACTGTATTTCAATTATGCCTATATACATTTTCTAAAAACAGAATAAACATCTGACCCAAAAACAGATAAAAATAGATTTGAACAAGATTTTCATTCCTTAGTTAATTTTGTATGCAGAATTTCCCAGTCACACATTACACTGATTCTAACAATGTATAAATTTATAAATGACATGCTTATTACACATGATATTCATTTACAAATTTACGCCTTGTGCCACATTTTCACTTTTGAATGTTTAATGCTAGCCTCACCATATACTGTAAATTTAACACAGTGTCCTTCAGATTTTAATTTGCAGGTTTAGAGATCAGTGTGCAGTAAGCACCCCTACCTGATAATCCCAATAGTTCCTCTTCAGGCTATTTGAACTGCACCAATGCAAAAAGGCTTCAAGTTTCTTCTTAAACTTGTTCCAAGAGACCCCAACTCCTCAAGGATTTAAGAGTCATAATCCTTTTTCATGTCACACTATTTTGATTACCAATCTGAAGAGACTATAGGTGCTTGCTTTCCACCTGAGGAGTTATTACAGCACCCTGATCTCATAATGATCCATAATCACTTTGGTTGGCAAGTCAATCATCTCCTCCCTTTTTGTACCACTTTTAACTAATCATCTAAACACCTACATTTTATTTGACCATCCTGCCTCTTTATCATCTTTCTAAAAATTATTTTCTTTCTTCTCTGAGTAACTGATACCTTCTTTCTGTCATGCAGCCCATTATGCAGAACTCAGCTAGTAAATTTGTGATAATTTTTCTTATCTGATCTGGTTTTTTAGCCATAATGTAAAATAAGATGTTCAAAGATGCAGAGCTCCACTTACTTGGAACCAATCATGATATAAGGTAAAGAGATAAATTAGGAGACACCCTGATATCACCATATACCCAATCCAAAGTAGCTTATCTTCCTAAAATGGAGAAGACTCAGGCATGTCCCCTTTAATATATAAGGATGCCATGGGCAGTTCTTTTCAGTATAATCTGCATATAACTCTCACCTTTAACCAACTCATGAGCTTGATCTCTGTCCCTCCATTTATATTTCTATCAGGGTGTGATTAGCTGGGATGTGGCATAAGCTCAAACCACATTTTGATTACAATGTCTTGAGCTAGAGAGAGAATTCTGGTATCATCAGTGCATAACATACACCTCAGCAAAGATCTCCACATTCTCAGTAATATTCCTTCTGTTAAAATTATTCTTTTTATTGATTTAGCAATGTTCCCAAGTTTCAAGCCTACCACCTACAAATCCCATTGATAAGCTTTTCTAACTGCCTGTGATAGTGAAAGTGAAGTCATTCATTCATGTCTGACTCTCTGTGACTCCATGGACTATAGCCTACCAGGCTTCTCCATCTGTAGGGTTTTCCAGGCAAGAATACTGGAGTGGGTTGCCATTTTCTGCTCCAGGGGATCTTCCCAACCCAGGCTTCAAACCTGGGTCTCCTGCACTGCAGGAAGACGCTTTACCTTCTGAGCCATCCATTTGTTTTAACTTCACACCATGCATAGCTTGGGAGGGATACAGGCTTCACAGGTTCCTATTCCTTCTGCAGAGGAGGAAAATCAAATTCCCCTCTGCCCTTCTCAGTTCTTACTAGAGATCCTGTGATAACAATAGATTAACCAGAGAAAACAAACCAATTTTGTAATACTTCTTTTGGAAAATAGAAAGCACTCCCCATGTGTTACACAAGGCCAGCAAAACTCTGACACTCAAATTTGTTAAGGATATAACAAGAAAAGGAAATGAAATTAAGTTTGTAATTACCAGAGGCAGAAAAGTAGATGAAGGCTCTCAAAGTGTAGAAACTTCTAGTAGTAGAGGTGCAATGTACACCATGATCAATATAGCTAATACTAGAGCATGTTATAGATAAAAATAGTTAAGAGAGTAAATCCTGAGTTCCAATCAGAAGGAAAATACATATTTTTATTTTGCAATTATATGAGATGATGCATGTTCACTAAATTTAACGTGGTAATCAGTTCATGATGTGTGTAAGTCAAATCATTATGCTGTACACCTTAAACATACACCAGAGCTGTATGTCAACTATATCTCAATAAACTGGAAGAGTAAATACATATATAAATATACCTATAATACATAAAACCGTTAACAAACAGTAGAGAAAGAAGAAAAGGAAAGACCAATATGGTTTATAAATATTGACAAGAGTTCTGAACATATTAGCACTTTGAATCCAACAGTATATTAAAGAGATTTCAAGATTGGTTTAACATTCAAAAATTAATACTCTAATTTAGCAGGAAAAAAAGGAATAATGTATGTTAATATCAAGACTAAGAGAAAGTATGAAATCCAAGTTCATTTATTAGAAAACCTTTCAGTGAAGTGCAAACAGAAGGAAACTTCCTATTCTTGATAAAGGATATCTCTAATAACCCTGAAGCCTTCATTATCCTCAGTGGTAAACACTTTTCCCTTAATTTAGGTACAAGAAAAGAATATTTACCACTGCCTTTTATTCAGTGGTATTTAATTGTAAAAAAGGATACTACATGTCACATGCAACAATATGGATTGTTTATCCATACCCAGTATTTTGCAAAAGAAAGTGAACACAAAAGAACACATACATTCCATGGTACAAACAAAATATGAGCTTCAAAAAATTTCAGAACTGTGGTGTTTGAAGTATAGGAAAGAAGGTGTGGAAAGTGCTCGTGAGGAAAATCAAAGGGTTTTGTTGGCTGCTGAAGATACATTCTGAACTATGTCTTTTTACTTTCATCTTTACATTTTTTTAATGAAATGCTATTCATTTCTTTAATTTCAACCAGCATCCTTACATAAACGATTATCAAATTTAAATTCATAGCCCTGTTCTATCCAGAGAAATGAATCAATAGTACAAAAGGCCTTGATCTATATTCTTTAATCTTTATTTCAGGTTTTTACATTTACCTATAATGTCTCTAATCCCCAACTCCATCACATGAAAGTATTTCAGCTTTTCAAGGTCCATCTCAAATATCTTTCTGGTAAGATTTCTCTGTGAAATTTCTCTCTATGATATTTTATTATGCTTGATTTTTAACTTTATTTATTTGTGCTTTGACCACACTGTGTGACTTGTGGGATCTTAGTTCCCTTACCAGGGATTGAACCTGGGGCTCTTATCAGAGAGAGAGTGAGACCTAACCACTGGACTGCCAGGGAATTCCCTGTAGCCATTTCTTGATATGTCCCAACCCAGCTTGTGTCCAACTGTTAATCTACCATTTTCTCAAAATACTTTTTTAGAAGCGCCTTGAAATTTTCTAATCTTTTATCCATCGGGTACTGAAATCAATCCTTTAACTAAAACTAGTGCTAAAATGTACTTAACAAATTGCCCTTGTATCTAGGATCATGATCACCAACTTTCAATTTTGATAAAAATATTTATTTATACATTGTTTTTGGTAATATTAACTATGGAAGAGGAGTTAGGTGTGTGAGAGAAGATCAAGCTTCCAGGAAAAGTTCTGAGGAAAATCATAAGCTCCACCTGAACCATGTATTATCAGCAACAGGTCATGAGGAATACAAACATTTGTGATGTATTGGTCATCCATTCTGAATATTGCTGGATCTGGCCCCAGATTCTGCCTAGCCTCAGTTCAATCCCAGTTTCATCTAGATTGAATGAGCACTTCCAATTCTGATGCCTCGGGTCATTTACAGTAAGTCCCCTACATACAGATCTTCAAGCTGTGAACTCTGAAAACTTTGAACATGCCCCTGTATGTTAGCTATTAGACTCTACTACTCTGCTTTACAAGGTACTGTACTGTAAGGTTGCTGCTGCTGCTGCTGTTAAGTCACTCCAGTCGTGTCCGACTCTGTGCGACCCCATAGACGACAGCCCACCAAGCTCCCCTGTCCGTGGGATTCTCCAGGCAAGAACACTGGAGTGGGTTGCCATTTCCCTCTCCAACTGTAAGGTTAACAATACTTAATTTTTTGTGTGTATTTTTAATTTGTGTGAAAAGTATTATAAACCTATTACAGTACCATATTGTGTAGCTGATTTTGTTAGTTGGGTACCTAGGCTAACTTTGTTGGACTTACCAACAAATTATACTTAGAAACTCACTCTCAGAACAGAGTTCATTTGTATGTAGGGGACTTACAGTGTATGTCAGAATGGAGTGTCAGAACTGATAGTAATGAGGGTACAAAGTTGGAAAAAAGGCAAATCTTTCTAATGAAGAAAAATGAAATTAGACACAATTTGTAATCTGATATTTAGGAAGGCAGTTTAACAACCTCCTCTATTCAATTCACTTGTGGTTTTTCTCTGATTTCCATGTTTCTCATCTTTCAAAATCCTCATTGTTATGTATAAAAGTGAAAGTGTTAGTGGCTAAATTGTGTCCAACACTTTGCAACCCCATGGACTGTAGCCCACCAGGCTCCTGTCTATAGACTTCTCCAGGAAAGAATACTGGAATGGGTTCCCATTCCTTTCTCCAGGGGAACTTCTCAATGAGTGAACTCCAGGAGTTGGTGATGGACAGGGAGGTCTGGCGTGCTGTGATTCATGGGATTGCAAAGAGTCAGACACAACTGAGCAACTGAACTGAACTGAGCGTATATAACATTCTATGTACTGCTCTAAGAAAACCCCAGGTATGTCAGAGCCATATTTATGTCCCTAAAAAAGCCCTGACTTGCATTCTCTGGTTCAGGAGCCTCCACCTCACATTTCCACCATCTACCCTGACGTGATGACATCTTACAGCTAGTTAACACTTCGGTTTGTACTATTTTCTTAATCTTGAAACTTGAAACATGAACCAACTTCCTGCAGTTCCTTTAAACCTACTCTCTAGTCTCATTGGAAATTCCCTTCAAGTTCTCTGTCTCATCTCAGTTTTCTGACCTAAAATATCACCCATCAAAGTGACTTCATGCAATTTTCTCTCCAATATAATATTGTCAGCCAGTTGAAAAACGTATTCTCTATTATCTTCAAATGCAGAAGAGTGGAAGCTGAGAAATTTTTAAAGTTCACTGACATCGACTAAATTTCATGTTATGTTTCTTCAAATGGGATCTCTATTTCTTGTTAATCATTTAATTTTCGTGTGTTCAGTCTCCTATTTTCTCATGCAAACACTATTCAAACATAGTTATGTTTACTATGTCTTTCATTCTATTTCTGGGCTTCTCCCTCAAGAATAGCCTTATTTTCAAACTTTCTGAGAAATTAAGACAACAGTCCTCAATTAGTTTCCCTTATAACTTCTCATAATGTTTTCATACACATATTACTTTATAAATGTTACTAGCATATCATATACAACATATAATTTATATGTTGCATCTTAATATCTTATGTCTATGCATATTAAAATAAAACTATGTTACTCTAATTAATTTTCTAGCCATTTCTAAACTGTAAATCTGTCTGTTGTGTTATTACTTTCCTTACTCTGATCTTTTAGGGCCAAGTCCTAAAAATTATCCTCTCTTCTCTAGTGTATACATTTTTTTCCACTCTAAAAGAAAACTAGTTAAAAAGCAACCCTCCTTTTGAATATGAAAATATCTTTCAATCTTTCAGGTTCACCCTCTGCCCCTGCCTTTTATAGCTCAGGTGTTTCTGTCAAAATCATAGAAGTTTTCTTACAGACGATAAACAAAGCACCTAAGATTTAAAGAATTTTCTATAAACATAAGTGAGAATAATACTTAGATTTTCAAAATATAAAATTCAGTTTCCTTTCTTCCATTAAGCTATTCTTTCTCTGCCCACATTATATCTCTTTAAATTCAATTATTTTGCAATTATCCTGCTCAACAAAGACTCAAATATTTTACTCCTACTTATTTCTTCCAAACAAAGGAATGATTTACTAAATTCTATAGATTCTACCAGTATAAAGTCCATTTACCTTGGACTTTTTGTTACTCTTGCCAATGCTATGGTCCCTGACCTTATGAAATCTCATCTTGAAGGCCATAAAAATAAGCTTCTAAATGTTCTTCAGTTATGTATTGTTACTAACTCCCAAACCCAAGCTATGCTGTGTACTGTGGTGTATTTACTTTTATAAAAGTGAACTCTATTCAACACATGTCCTTAATTACTCTACTAAGTTAAAATACAATTCAATTTATGCATCCTACATCTGTTGTGCACTCTACACATGTCAAATGTAAATGACAGATCTTAAAGTTCTGCCACTGAGAAATAATTGAAAATAAAGAGATGTATTCAAATAGACAATAAAGGGTGCTTCCTGTATCATAAGATTAAAATTATTGGCATACTGAATTTAAGTGGAGATTTAATGAACAAATAAACCTCTGATTGTCTTTTCATCAGCTGTAGAATTTGGCAAGACCTCTTCACTACAGTTTTCAGGAAATTCCACAGTGTGACACTAGCCTCCATTTTCATACTTACTTTGCATTTTATGTTAAGGATGTGTAAAAGAGAGAATGATACACTGTTTTCTGAAACAAAAGAGCAATTTTTATATTATAATCACAAAGTTCAGGTAAAGGGAAAACACTAAAATAAACAACACTAGTACCACATTAAAAACGTGTATTTCCTCCAACAGTAGAAAGCCACTGCAATTTTAAACAATACTCATCCAGTGGCACCAATGGGCTTCCCAGGTGGTGCTAGTGGCAAAGAACCTGCCTGCCAATGCAGAAGACATAAGAGATATGGGTTTGATCCCTGGGTCAGGAAGACCCCTTTGAAGAGTGCATGGCAACCCATTCCAGTATTCTTGTCTGGAGAACTGAAGCCCATGACAGGCTACAGTCCTAAAGTCACAAAGAGTTGGACACAAGGAAGTGACTTAGCATGTACACACATACGCAGTGGCACTAAGTGGCTGAAAAAGCAGAGGAAGCAAAGATTATGGAGCTACAATGGCCAAGGGTTAGAGTACGGAATTGCTTCTTTCCCTTCCCCACTCACAGGCAGGGGCAAAGATCCAGCTGCTCTTTACCATGTATTTCTTCCACTTTATGCAAAAAAAAAAAAAATCTCTTAGAGAAGGTTAAAATGAGAAAACAAACAAAAAAAGTAAAAGCTGAGTCTTCATCACTCTGCCTCTAGCTGTGACACTGATTGATGTTTTTAAAGCTCTCAAGGAGCAGCTGCAGTTGCTGTTTCACAACAAAAAAGAAAGAAGGCCAGAGAATTATGTGATAAAATCATTTTTCCACAATAAATAAGGAGAGGATTAAGTTAGGTAAGAATAATACAGTAAATACAGTAGATCTGGGAAAGAAAGAGAGCAGCTATGCCCAGGAGAGCCTGCAAGCAAGCTTGGTAACAGGGCTTCATAAAACACCACCCCTAGCAGAGGAAAGCCATTCCCCAGCCCTGCTTCAATATGTGACCCATAGATCTTCTGATCCCTGAAGACCCATCTCTCGTCATTTACTGGAATGACCAATCACAACCTCAAGCATCTAATGTTTAGAACGTGGAGCATCATCACCAGCTTGACCTGAAGTTTTAGTTATGAGGCCTGAAGGAGCCACAAAAGGTGGGCATTGTGGGAATACAATCAAGAAAATAAAGTTAAAGCCTGAATTTAATAAAACAGAATAAAAAATAAAAGTAATGTTTTCTGAGGGCCAGAGAGTACAGTAGTATTGAAAATATAGCTAGGCCATTCAGAAACATGGGAAGTATTTTTGAGGTAAAACAAAAACAAATTTTGATAGTTTAATTCTTAGATTATTTCAAGTTGTTTCAGGTTTGGATATTCAAGTAAATACTATGACATGTTAGAACATTCATGAACCAAAAGGTTTGAAAAGGATAGAGTCAGGGCCCTAAGGAATAGGTTTATCTGAGGCTGATTTTATTTGTGTACAATCCTGTAATGGCTAATCATCACTAATGATGGTCATTGTGAGGGAAATTATATTACATAACTTCTGCTTTAGAGAAGTGAAATAAAGGCAAATATGTTTCCCTATGTGTATTGCTGTTTTCAGTAATCCTATTCAAAATGTGTATTAATATCTTGAGTGACTAATTAACAATGCTGCATACTTTTGAGTTATTGTGTGAATCCAAAGACATACAGTGCTTAGATAATGCCTGGCATGTATTAGATGCTCAATAAATTTCTCTTCTACTTAATATTATGTTAGACTTCTGTGGCAACTGCTTTGAACAACTCAAAAATTAATTAAAACATAAATCTTCTCAAGCAAATTACAGTTTCAAAAAGGAGACTGCTTGCGTATGTATGTAAAACTACATGTGCAGGGGTGTGTGTCTGTGAAAAAAAAGGGTTTATGTGCTAACTTCTGTTCTTCTCTTCCCAGTTGTTCAAAATTCTACTTTATAGGTCATATGCATTATGGTTTGTGGTGTTTTAAATTTGCTTTGGTTAATTATAATTGGTTATAGGGGAGGAGGTGCTTTTTCAGGAAGGTCACATTTCTGATCATGACTATTCTAGCAACTTTCATAAGAAGTTCTTAGAAATGGCACCTGGAAAAATCCTTTGAATAAAATGGAGGAAGTGATTGGAGAGGAACAAGCAACACCGTTTACTCTTTCCATAAATTAGTGAATCAAGTTAAAGGGCAAATTCTACTTACACTCCAGAGCTCTCTATTAGAAGATTATGTATTTTCTTTGTTTACCATTGCTTTCCAACATAGAATGCTGGCCCAATGACTCTTCTTGTTATGAGGTTCCTTTCTGCAGAGAGTTAGCTGCTGGGTCTGGGGATCCAGTCTGAAGTCTGTGCTTGGAGAAGTCAATGGTGCACACAGTCCAGATGTTTTATGAAATGTGAAATTATATAACTATGCAAATATTTCTTTTTAGGTAAATAAAGATCACATTAGAGTAAATGATTTAGTCTTCACCATCTGAAGACTAATTCTGGTTTATGCCCCTTTCAAGTAAAGATATGAAAAATGCTGTACTGAGATCTGTAGTGATCCTGAATATAGTTTTCTGGAGAGTTTCAGTCATCCCTCTGAGGCACATTTTCTGCACTCTCTTTGCCCAGGCAATAGGTTTGCTTCTCATTAGTTAGGAGGACCAGAGTGTTTTTCATCATACCATGGAACTCTCATCTCAGAAAGACAAGACAGGGAATTGCACAGCTCTAGGTTAACCCTGATGTTCATTAAAGGACCCAGCTTTGTCAGGAGAGTGAGTAGTGATCATAACTTCACAGTGGGCTTTGGGGACAAGTCTCTGTTTAAGAATAGGTTTGAGTCATTCATTAATAATAGCACACCTGTCCAGAACAAATAACAAACTATGAAGCAGGAAGCCATTGCTTTTAATTCACCTAAACTCAAAGTCCAAGAGCAAGAATTCTGCTTTCTAAGTTCCACATAGAAAACTAAAGATCATATAAAATGTCACCAAACTGAGCTCTCCTAATAACTTGAGATGTGAATTTACAGATGAGCTCACAGAAAACCTAATAATACAATACACATTTACTTAATATATGAATTCTAAATAAACCTTCAATAATGAGTAAAATGTAGAGATATGAATGAGAAGCATTCCAAATATTTCAAACATTGGGCCCTTACTATAGGAAATTGCCTTCCAAGAACTTAGAAAGGCTAGAAACAGTAAACTGCAATACAAAAAGAACCCAAGTGAGAAATATTAAGGAGAAAAAAGAAAAAAAAAAGTTGATACCAGAGAACACGATACTAATACTCCTGGCTGGAACCCATGTGCTCACATTTCCTAAAACTTGATTGGAAATGCTCTCATATCCCTTTCTGTGATCACAACAAGAACAACCAATACTGCTTCTCCCTGACTGCTCAACTCACAAACTATCTCACCCACCGCTCTGCCAGTCACTTTCAGTGCATGCTAGCTGTGGGTTTCAGAGGTAGAGACTTTTCTCCCGTTTTTCTATAATCTTATCTTCAATCAGTGCCTGCTGGCCCCCCATTGGAAGTACCCAACAGGAAGACACTTGGCAATTGAACTGGAAAAATTAGAGTTTGTACATCCCCAGTGAAGCAATACACAGAAAGATTTAGAGAGGCAAGTGCCAGCCGAAAGGAAGAGTTAATGTGTTCATCGCTCAGTCATGTCTGACTCTTTATGATCCAGTGGACTGTAGCCTGCTAGCTTCCTCTGTCTGTGGGATTCTCCAGACAAGAACACTGGAGTTGTTTGCCATTCCCTTCTCCAGGGAATCTTCCAGACCTAGGAATCAAACCCAGGTCTTCTATAGGTGGATTCTTCTTTGTATGAGCTACCAGGGAAGCCAGGCTAGGAGATCAACAAATGTATAACTAAATGGCATGTTATATCAAAAAGGAGAGCCCCAAATCCTATGTCTAGAATCCAAGAAATTCTTGCTGTTATGTTTGTTTGAAGTATTGTTGGTGTCAACTACAAATTGGTGCTTGCCAAGCACATTTGCCATCCACCTCTGAGGAGACTGAAGCTTGTGCTACTGCAGTTGTTGACCTTCAACATGCCAGGAAAGGAGTTCAAGGTAGAGAATGAAGTTCTCTGTGCTCCAGGGAAACTGTTGGAACAGATCTATAGATCATTAGATACGTTTAGGAACTAAATTATGATCCCAATTCTTGCATCTCTTCATATTTAGAAAGTCACTAAATCCCTTCATGGTTATATCAGCTCCTCGTGACTAGCAGAAAACCTATTGTAAGATAAGGCTTGATTGCATGAACTCTCCCTTCACCAAAATCACATATATTGATCTTCCTCCACTGCCTGTTTGGAGGATGTTCTTAGAGCTATCTGAGGTGCTGTCTCCCTTGCTTCAGTCCTCATTTTGCCCCAAATAAAACTTAACTTACAACTCTCATGTTGTGCTTTTTTTTTTCAGTCAACATTGGTATCTGGGACATTATATTTACAATGTAAACTTCATGTTCTGTTGAAAATGCTAGATTTTGTTTTTTCCTAATCCTTAGATATCTGATTTTGGGTCCTTCATTTTGGATTTGCACCACAGTAGGCAGAAAGTGAAGAGGAACCAAAAAGCCTCTTGATGAAAGTGAATAAGAGAGTGAAAAAGTTGGCTTAAAGCTCAGCATTCAGAAACGAAGACCTTGGCATCTGGTCCCATCACTTCATGGGAAATAGATGGGGAAACAGTGGAAACAGTGTCAGACTTTATTTTGGGGGGCTCCAAAATCACTGCAGATGGTGACTGCAGCCATGAAATTAGAAGATGCTTACTCTCTGGAAGAAAAGTTATGACCAACCTAGATAGCATATTCAAAAGCAGAGACATTACTTTGCCAACAAAGGTCCATCTACTCAAGGCTATGGTTTTTCCTGTGGTCATGTATGGATGCAAAAGTAAGACTGTGAAGAAGGCTGAGCACCAAAAAATTGATGCTTTTGAACTGTGGTGTTGGAGAAGACTCTTGAGAGTCCCTTGGACTGCAAGGAGATCCAACCAGTCCATTCTGAAGGAGATCAGTCCTGGGATTTCTTTGGAAGGAATGATGCTAAAGCTGAAACTCCAGGACTTTGGCCACCTCATGCGAAGAGTTGACTCATTGGAAAGATTCTGAAACTGGGAAGGATTGAGAGCAGGAGGAGAAGGGGGTGACAGAGGATGAGATGGCTGGATGGCATCACCGACTTGACGGATGTGAGTTTGAGTGAACTCCAGGAGATGGTGATGGACAGGGAGGCCTGGCGTGCTGTGATTCATGGGGTCGCAAATAGTCGGACACGACTGAGTGACTGAATTGAACTGAGGTCACAATCACCAGTATATTTAGCTGTCTTTTTTTACAAATATTGTTGAAATAAAAATCAGTTTTGAGACATTTAATAGGAATGGTAGGCAGACATAACAGTGAAGATGTAAAATGTACTTAGAGATATCAACTCAGCTAATGAAGACTGTTGGCCTGTCTCAATACATTCTTAAAACTACCATTTCTCCACCTGAGTTGCAGTTACTTGTATCTCTTTACAACTGCTCTACTGCACTGTTATATAGCCACTTGTCCAAATATCTTTTTAAGTAGATTTTTAAAGATCTTCTATGTGAAATACCATATCTCAAAGGGAACACAAAGAGTTTTAAAGTTTTTTAAGCTTCCATTTATTTACTGAGATAAGGCTTACTCTCACAAGCTTGACTAATATTTTTTTAACTGATTAATGAAAGCAACTAGAGAAAAAAAGCAACAGATAATTAGAAAACCTGGAATTTAAAAAACAAAAAAAAAAAAGAAAGAAAGAAAAGAAAACCTGGAATTACTTAAGTTCTTACTTTCTGTGGAATTCAAAGCCAGTGTAGATTTCACAGCATAAGTTGAAAGATTCATCAAATCATAAAATTTCCTGCTCTCATTGCCAACTTTTTCGTTTTCACAAATTATTTAATCTCCTTCTCTTACCAGATTCTGAACACATATGTAAAAAGTACTATGATAAACTTCTTCTATGACTAATCTCATTTAACTCTCACAGCAACCTTAAACCTTGATTCCTATAAATGAAGTTTAAGTTATAATTTAAACAAAATGTTTAAAGTATTTATTTACAAGTATATATTGAATGCCTATCATATGCCAGGAACTATGTTAAATTTTAAACTGTTAAGAAGGAAGAAATTCTGAGCAGATACAGAAGAGCACAACAGGGAAACAGCCATATCATGATAGCATATATTCACCCATCTAAGCCAATATCAAAGGTCAATGACTTAGAAGAAACAAATATCTCTCGGAATATCTGTCCCAGAGTTGGAATCAAACTGTGGACTATGATTATGCACAGAAGGGTTTCCTTTCCTGTTTCACTTTTACCTCTAAAAAGTACAGCAGATAGTTTAGCAAGATCATTTTGACTAGTTCAGCAGCAATAGCAAGACTTTAGTAAAAAGTGTTTGATATAGAAACTGGAATATATGATGTTTTTGTTTTAAAAATTTAAAAATATAACTAATGTTACTACTCACTACTTAATTGTTAATGTCTTAATTAATTCAGTGATATGATAGAACATTTGAGATAACATTAATCCACACTTATAAATCTAATTTTCTTTTCCTTATAAAAGCAGAAACAAATTTTTCACTCTGAAAAAAAGCTCATCGAAAGTTCCAAGCATACAGCATAGGCTATTGGAAGAGTAACATAATTTGTCACTGTTATTTTTACCCCCAGCACTTCATGCTCTCAGTTAACAAAATTATTTGACTTAAACAACTAAAACAGCAACTTCTGCATTGTTCATGCTGTGAAACAAAAACTAGCTATCCCTTCCTCGCACTTTTGACAGAATTAAATTGCATTTATGATGTGTCAACCTGGAGAATATCTTGTTGGTTCATGACAGGGTGCAACACAAATATATGCATAAAGTATATCCCAATATGACAAATTATAGATCTTTTTAATATTAAATACTAGCTATCAATTCACACATCTGTACAGCAATAGTTTGGATTTTAAAAAAGTAACAAATGGAAAATAACCTAAGTAATACAGTTCACATAAAGTGTGAGCAAGTTATTTTTTGTCTGTCTTCTAAAAATTCAAAACTGCTTCTAATTCCTTTTTTAAAATTTGGAACTATTTGCAATATGGTATGAAGTCACTCAGTCGTGTCTGACTTGTTCTGACCCCATTGACTGTAGCCTATCAGGCTCCTCTGTCCACGGGATTTTCCAGGCAAGAGTGCTGGAGTGGGTTGCCATTTCCTTCTCCAGGGGATCTTCCCAACCCAGGAATCAAACCCAGGTCTCCCGCACTGCAGGCAGACGCTTCACCATCTGAGCCACCAAAGAAGCCTATGGTATTCCTATAGAGTTTTATGATCCTCAGTTACAGTGTAGTGCTGGATTGTATATTGGTACCATCATTATAATGGCAATTTTGCAAATTTAAATTATTTCCTTTGGTGTCAGCATTCTTCAAACTTAAAATGGGAAAATAACTGTCATTATTTGTCTTTAATTATTATATTTTAAAATATGGGTTTCCTTATATAATATATGCATGTTTGTTGCAGGGATGTAGTTTCAAAGAATGTTAAAATGTGAGACAAAATTAGGGATAGGGAGCGAGGGAGGGAAGAAAAGAAACAGACAGAGAAACAACCAATATGTCTGAAATTGGATCTGGACAACAAACAATATTTGAATCATTCTGGTTTACTAAATCTTCTGAGAAAATTAATGTATCTTTTCTTCATAAGAAGTTTTCATGCTATGTACTAGATTATCTTGCTAGCATGTGCACCACTAATAGAGTCAGAAATCAATAGCTAAGCCAAACAGTCATTCCTCAGTCATCCAGGAGTCAATGGAGTAGACCAAAAAATAATATCAGTAGTATTTAAGTTCTATTCTGTCTTCATCACTTACTAGCTATATGATCTTGGATAAGTTATTTAACTTCTTTGCATTTCACTTTTAACATCTCTAAAATAAGGAAAATACTATTAACTTTCCTAATTTAGAGATTATCATCGCTAAAAATTTAAAACTGGTAATGATATATTCTAAGCATTCTATATTGCTTAGTGACTAAACAAATCAAACCCATAAGTCTCTTAATGGATGGTAGCACAGAGAGACTGCGAAGCGGTGAGAATTGACAGTATATGTGCTTGCATGGTCAGCTGTGTCCAACTCTTTGCAACACCATGGACTGTAGCTCACCAGGCTTCTGCCTATGGGATTCTCTAGGCATGAATACTAGAGTGGGTTGCCATGCCCTCTTCCAGAGGGCTTCCTGACCCAGGGATCAAACCTGCATCTCTTACGGCTCCTGCATTGGCAGGTGGGTTCCTTACCACTAGCACCACCTGGGACGCTTACATAGCAGTTTACTGAGATAGAAATAATGACACCTCAAAAATTTGTAGGATAGAAGAGCACAAGCTAGAAAAAATATATATACATTGACGTCCTATATCTTTGGTTATCAGCATCTCTTTGAGAAATTTTAATACCTTCAGGACTTCCAACAGAGAAAATCTTTTAGATGTTATGGAATGTGACCAGGTGGTTACCAGTGCACTAGAGGGAAGCAATTATGAGCAGTTCTAAGAGAATAAAATTATGATGTGCTAGTAAAACCTTAGTGATAGTCCAATTATAAAGATGTTTAATTATACAATTGCTAATTTGTTTTTCATACTTTCTTATATCTCCACTTATTCTTACAAATCAAAACCCCTATCACTTGAAAGTATATGACATAACTTTGTTCCCAATGACCTGAAAGAGTCAAACATAATACTTGACCTAATAGGCCTCAGATTTAGACCAACTGATGAAGTGGTTTCCACGTGTGGAAATCTACTGCAGTGGAATACAATTTGACCCCGAAAGTGAGACAATATAAGAGACACAGAGGTATAGAACGGACTGTTGGCTTCAGAGGGAGAGGGAGAGGGTGGGAAGATCTGGGAGAAGGACAACGAAACATGTATACAATCATATGGGAGATGAAGCACTAGTCTATGTTCAATACAGGATATAGGATGCTTGGGGCCGGTGTATGGGATGAACCGGGGGG